>OMNN01101751.1:0-18475 GCA_900302755.1 Chromis chromis
GTGACCAGTGCTGATGCTACCATTTAGCTAGCTGCTAAATGCTAATGCTAACTACTAATTCAAACAGCACTGCCACGTTCAGCTGACCCAGGTCCATTTAGGAGATGCTCCAGGTAGTGACCAGTGCCGATCCTACCATTTAGCTAGCTGCTAAATGCTAATGCTAACTACTAATTCAAACAGCACTGCCACGTTCAACTGACCCAGGCCCGTTTAGGAGATGCTCCAGGTAGTGACCAGTGTCGATGCTACGATTTAGCTGGGGCTAATGCTAACCGCTAACTACTAAAATACTTCAATACTACTAACAATCTCACCACACACAAGGAGACTATACAGCCGGATTCACCTATAATGTTAGTGCCAACTGCTAAATGCCATGTATTGTATTTTAAACATACTCTCATAGGCTTTTCTTTCTTTTTTCATTTTCATTTTCTTAACTCTATGTAATATTTAGCTTTTGCATGAAAATCTGATGGAAAAATGTTAACACGAACATAAAGACCGATTTGGCAACCAATAGAGCAAGAGAGAGAAATTAAACCCATGAGTAAAACTACACTCCATAAGCTGGTTGTTGTAATGTCACATACTGGTAGGTATTGCTTGTTTACATTTCATCAAACTGGAGCCATTAAAAGTATGGTGAATTAGTTTCTAGCAGTTCCTGTTTGTAATGTAGCCATGGCAACTGAATTACATTTACATTGAAGAAAACTTGAAAATGTGATGTTTTCCAGTCAAGTTGTTTAACCTCTTTTTTCCCTCTGGGGATTCATTGATGTGTTTACCCACATTTATTTGCTTTCTGTTTTAGTTCATCTATTACTGGCCACATCCTGTGAAAGTTGAAAACCTCATCCGTTACAATGAGTTGAATTACAGGGAACCACGGGGAATATTGTATTCCAGACTTTCCTTCAGATAGCTAATCTCTTCTGATTGGGGATAAAGTGTTACTGAATCACAATACGTTAGATGTATAATTCATAGAAACTGTCTGAATATATTCTGGAACATTTGGTTACGATTAAATAATTATTTAAGTTGTGACCAAGGAAATATGCGAAGATATGCTGTATTTCCTGTTATAAATGGAATAGTTTCTGAGATCTTTAAACATATAACTGAAACGTGTCAATAAATTCATTGGCAATGAAAATAATCATTGGTTGCAGTCATGGTTTACATCATGAATGGCACAGATTTCATATTATTTTGATACAAATCAGTGCATAAATGCAGGCACCTCACATACTGGGCCACTATTGAGTTAACAACAATGATGTGCTGGTGTTTGTTGACAAAGCCAAACTTCTCCTCTTCTGCTGTGATCAGGCAGGCAAAATGTAACAGCAACAAGTGTATGAGATTTGAATGATATAAACATGAGTCACTTCCAAAATGATTAATCAAATGATTGCTTGCCATGAGCATGTGCTAGTAATGAAAATTTGACTTTTTCATGACATAAGTGTGCATATATGTATGTACACTTCTAAGAGGCTGTCATACAGAGCTATAAAGAGTCTTCAACTAACAACTACAGTCCTAATATCAACATCCATAATCATTTCCAGCAGACAGGGAAAAAACAAAAGGTCCCATCACTAATTTATCTGCTCCCATTGTTTCTGCTTATTGATAAGACATCAACCTAAACAGTTAGCTTGCTATAGCAGCTAATGCCTGTATTTACACTCCTCTGAAAACACTTGAAGTAAACCCACACTTAAGACTGAACACTAGGTTTCATAATGTGTTCAAGTGTGAGTCATACAAAAAAGAATGTTTTCTACCCTCATTTTAAAACTGTATAATCACAATTATTATTTAAGTTACAGTTTTAAAGTTGAGCCACAGAAAGTGGCTGTTTAACAGTTTATTAACTATACTTTGTACTTGTATAGACGTACACATCAGTAGACAGGGTGTGGTGGAGCAAGTCGAGACTCCTACTGAAAAACAGAGAAGGATGTTCTATTAAATTACGCTTATGAAATTGGAGAAGATGGTGCCACAAAATGGACTTAAGAGCCAATAAGGCTTGATTTCCATCATTTAAAAAAATAATAATATAACTGACTTTGACATTGATTTACTCTCAGGATATTATCCAAAACCTCTTGTTGTCAAATTAAGTCAAAACAATATGATCTCAGTTACTGTAATGACATTAATATTTTTTTTTGTATTATTAGGTTAAAAATTCCAAACAAAGACATATTATAGGACAAGAGAAAATAAGCATAACCTCCAAGTTACTGTGGAAATGCCAAATGAGAAACAACCCAACACATCTTAGCTTAAAGTGCACTGCGAATTTTTATTGACATCTTTACTTTTATTTTTTCCGTGCCTCATTTCAGCACGTTAAAAGATGGTAAGTTGTAGCAAGGACATTTATAATACCTATTTAAACACAGTCACACTTCAACACTGCTGGTTTGTTTTGAGTTTTCATAATTTGTCACCATCTGCACTTTCAAAACTCACCTGTCGTATAGTAACATTTCTCTATATTTTTCCTCTTTTTCAAGTAGCCAGAAATTGAAATGGAGAAAAAATACTTCCATACCAAACCTCCATATCAAAATGCAGATGTGTGAAAAAGCAGGCAGTTCCTGCCCTGCATATGAGATATGGATGTAGCTCTGGGCCACACTGCAGACTTCAAAGGAAGGATATGCATGGAGGAAATAAGCCGGGGGGCATCTGTGCACGTGTATGTATCTCTTGAGTTTTCAGCTGGTCAGCACACATGCATGCAAATAGGTGTGCACACTTGTTTCATTTAGTCCGTTTGTGCTAATGTGAGGATGTACAGTAGACGCATTAAACATATCTGTGTGTATCCGAGTATGTATATGTATACATACGTAACAAACAAACTATAAGATGATCTTTTCTCAACACTTTTCCTTGAGTCGCTCCGATGACAAGTGTTATATTTTAGCCGCACTAGTAGCAAAGTTGTAAAAAAAAAAAAAGTGTAAATCATCAATGTGATGTTCATTACCTCTAAACCTTTTTGAGTCTTTGGTCTCAACAGGTTTTAGAACTGCTACATTTATGGAAATGCTTGGGCTTGAAATCACAAAGTTTAACCAAGAACATTTTAAAACAGCAAAATCTGTCTGAGATATGTGGCATCCTGGTGGCTTAGTGAGTAAGAGGCACATCTGCAACTATCCTATGTGTGTATGTACTGTATGTATTGACTGTCAAATTATTCACTAAAGCACAAAATATGAAAAGTGAATAAATTAAAAAAAAATCTTTTCATTCTTCTGTCCTACTAAAGCCAGACAAAACCCATTTTTACATTGAAGAACTATCAAAATGGAGCTTGTCAAAAATCTCACACATGAACTGACAATCATTTGACGGGACAATAGTAATGTGTGCATGTAAAGGCTGCGTGTAGGAAAAGATGTGTGGTATGCGACTGGTGTGTAACTCTATCTGGGATAAACATTTGTTTGTGTGAAGGGATGCACATAATACCATACTATTAGGTTTACCCGAACCTCTGCCAGCTGACATTGGGCGAGAGGCAGAGTACTGCCTTGAAGGATCACCATTACAGGTCCAACACAGAAACACAGACAACCACTGATGCTCACACTCACACCTACAGCCAATATATAATCATTAATTAACCTCTGTGCAACCCAGGATACACATAATGCTGAATCTAAATAGGGCATCAAAGCAGAAATGCCATCAGTTGGGGCAACGAATGACCAAGTGGTAAGAGTGTTCACCACATTGGTCTACAATATCCTTAGCAGTGAAGTCTGTGAGTCCGGACTTCCCCAAGATTTTTGTCTAATTAGAGCCCAAGGAAAAAAAAATTAACAAAACCTAGCCATGTCTTTCTGGACTCACCTGACTGTGAAGCACAGATGGATGCGAGTTAAGGGGGAAGCGAGCCGTGGAGCTGGCTGGTGGTGCCTGCAGGCTGGAAGCAGTTTTATTTTGCAGTCTGACACCATCACTGCCTTCAACACAGTCAAAGTTGCTCTTCCACACCATCACCTGTAAAGCAAATGTTAATTTATTCCAAAATAATACACCAAAGTCAAAGTCTGGTTATGTCATGATCAGTGTTTAGGATCAGTTAGAAGAATGGACCATCACCTGTTCATCAGAGCCTCCAGAGGAAAAGTATTCGCCTGTCCTAGAGAAGGCCACACAGGTGACTGAACCCTGGAGTGAGGAACAGAGAAACAGAGAGATGAAGAATGAAAGTGATAATACAATAAAATCATATACTAATTTGAAATCATCTATAGTTTTCTTGTCTTTCTAACAAGGACAATAATCTTCAACTTTCTTGTCACCAAGAAATACTGTGTTCCACAAAAAAACATAACGTAATTAGCACGGCAAATCTGTGCTAAATCTCACTATGCATCTTAAAATTATCTGTCAAATCACTGATTAGTGAACTGAAAGATCAATTAATCAGCATCTAATTTGGCTTGATAAGGTCAGTTTTTTTTTCTAGCTCAAATGAGAAACATTAGCTCGATCCAGGTTCTGAGGTGAAAGCGTTTGCTGCTTGTATTTGTTTTATGTGATAAGAAACTAATGCATTTGGTAACCTTTTACAACCTTTAGAGTGGTGATGAACATTTTATCAATTACTGAATTTTTTTAACAAATTCATGGAGATTACTTACTTATCACATATAACAAAAATAACAATAACACAAATAATTGCAACGACAAAACAATCCCTGTGAAAATGACGCCGTTTACATCTTGCATTCAGCCCATTCATTATTTATTACACATGGTAACTTTGAACAGTATGAATAATTAAATGTTTCTCTTTAGCCAAGGAACGTAGCTAAAGTGTAGGTGTTAATGTAAACATGGAGGGTGTAAACACAACATAATTTAACACAACACAGATCACAATAATATATATAGGAATAGATTCATGCTTGATTAAGTCATGTGTAACAGACAAGACAAGACAAGAGCTGGAGACAGTTAAGTGTTTTTTGTCTCAAAAGCTGATAACACATCTTTAAACGAATTGAGTAAACAAAATTATGCTGAGAACAGAAGCTTCTGAAAGCGTGGATGTGTGTGTGTGTGGGTGTGTGTGGAGGAGGGAGTGGGTGTGTGGGGCTGCAGCAGAGCAATCAATAACAAAAAGCAGAGACTCTGGTGGGGTGAGGTCACACATGGTCGGAGCCAAATAGGCTCACCTGGGGAAGTCAGGATTTTGGCATCCTTCGTGTGCGCTAGTGTGTGCGTGTATGAACCTGGAACGTCGACAGGATCCAGGTAATAAAACCCCAAAACCGCGCTGTCTTAGTTTAGTCTTTTTTTCCACCTCATGATGCAGAATGGGGTCAACGATTACAGCCTGAGCCCTCTGACTGTGTTCAAAGAGAGGATGGAGGAAAGAACAAACAAAAGACTGGAAAAGAAACGAAAAGGGAGACTGCCGAGAAGAAAAAAAGGAGCTGTGTCCTGTGGCTGGCACCCAGACAGGCTGGTTTGGGTGAGGAATGGTTTCCCAGAAGCACCTGAGAGAAGCAGACAGTGTCACTATGGTAACGCGACGGCCTGACAGACAGCATGTTCTGTCTCTGCTCTGACTAATGCCTGCTGCCAGGCTGGCACTTGCCATGGCCAGACACACACACATACACATACACACACTCACAACACACACTTTGACAGAGCAATGAACCTAACTGGCACATTTTATGCACTGATAAATGAACAGAGGTTGCACAGACCAGACAGGCCCCATATGGTGCCCCCCATAAAGGGATGACTAATAAAAATGATTACATACTTTTACTGTTTTTATTTTGTAAACTCTTATTTCTCTAAAATCTCCCTCTAAGCGTAGTTATAAACACATATTTATGTATCACTGATCCGCATGAAATACTGTTTTTATAGTTAATGCTGCTTTAAAGCTGTAATGTCTGAGCATGAATATCTCTGATTAGGATTATATTCACTGAAAAATAACAAAGAGCACAAACCAGTACACTGCTCGATATTATAGATGTCAGAATTGGTATTGGGGAAAGAACAGGAGAAAATTACCCTGATAAATTTGGTTTAAAGATACCTAAATATGCATTTTGTGTAGTTTTTGATCAAAAAACACAGTAAAATCTGGGCATCAGAATAAGTCCACAGTGAGATTTTACTTTGTCCTTTAACTAGAAAAAGGTCTGTATGTGGACATCAGCTTGCATCAACGTATCACTAACATCATCTGTATGCTGGCTCAGAAAAATGTCTGACACCTGTGATAAAACCATGGATGTCATCTTCACCTTCCTGCAACTGCTGTGACACAGAGCTGAAGGATCGGACAAGTGATGCATTGTTCGTCAGACAGATGTTTTCCAGGTACACAAATATTGAAAATTCACCGAGCACCACACACATTCAGAACTGTATCTTTGTATTAACACAATGTGAGCCGTTAGGTCCGTCATAATTTGTAAAAATATGCCATCCATGTGCCAGACGTTGGCAGGCTCTTATGCACACATGTATTATAAATGCAGAAGCCTGGAAAAGTTTCTCAGTAAATGCGCCTGATAAGCAGTTTCTTTAGAGTGAGTCTTTTAAGATGCCCTGTAGAGCTTTTCTGCAAACAAATACACTTATGTTTACATTCACTGTTTCACACCACAACACACTGTCTGTAACCTTAAAGCCTAAAAAACATACTGATTGCATTTCCTTACTCAAGAAACACCTGCAGAGAGAATTTCTGAGCGAATTTGAAACATACATTGTTTACATTCACTTTTGGTACCTGTCCACAGGCAGACACATAGAGTACATGTGCATATTAGAGTTGGGTGGTCTTCTGTGTTTTAATGTCATCCTATTTCCATCATCAGTTACTGTTAATATACAGCATGTCAATAACCTGTATTTAGGTTTATTTTATCAAACATCTAACTATTAAAAAATTATAAATTTGTCTGCAGTAACAGCTTGGTTCTCGTAAACACAGACTTTCCCTATCTCAAAAAAATGTTGTTGTACTGCACACGTGTTCAGACAAAGTGGTGACAAATGAAACACATAATTGAAAAATCAATTTAAGTTACCTATCAATAATTAAAGGTATTTGAATCTTTAGCCAGAGTTTCAAGCCAAGGTAAAGATAGCAGAATAGAGCAAAGAGTCAGTATCATGTAGGCCTGGGTGAGATTATTAATATTTATTGATATCTGCTGAAATAAAGCATTTCATTGTGATAGACTTAACATCTATATCACCCAGCCCAATAGCTCATGGACCCCATGGAACTACATGTGAGGATCAGCTAATGGAAAAAGAAGTACAAATAGCCTGATTTAAATTAAGGAGCCGAGTCACCTGTGCTGATTAACCGTGACTGCTGATCAATAAGACAATTGGTTTACGTCTGCAATTATCAATAGCTGGTCTGATTGCCAACTGGTTCAAGTCTTGTGTGTTTGTAGTGCATGTGCATGAGCTATGAACTAGGATATACTCTAAAGAAACTGCCACGTAGCACTTCTCAGGGTCAAAAACTCTTAAATATACTGCGCATGCAGCAGAGTGAAAGTTTTGCAGACTTTTTATGCCTCTTATTTAACCTGTAAAATCAATCCTCACCTGACATTATGTCCCACCTAGTTTAAAGCAGAAGGCAATGAAACTATAGGAGATGGCTAGCATCTCTTCCTGTTCTTTAGGTCTTTAAAAGATATTAGCATCTTAAGTATTTAGTTGAGGACTTGCTTCTTAAAAAGTTTCGGACCACACTGTGAAAGTCAGCTGTCAGACCGTGGAGCACAGAGACAAATTAACCTAAATTAGCACAATTCAACCCTGCCAGGTAAGGTCCTCCTGAGGCAGGGTAAACAACACGTTTGTGAGATCCAACAGCAAAACTCTTACATGTTTTCATATAAAGTACATGCACACAGGCCCACACATACACATCACATAAACACAAACCTACACACCCACACTGAACAGATGGGGGTCTCTCCCATCTCTAGTTATGCGACTGGAGAGACAATTAGCACTCTGAGTGCTCCCAGCACCAACAGATTGGCAGAGTCACCACTGAGCCAAAAAGAACAACAACAGAAACCGAGACAAAGTATAGGAGATGACAAATTTGGAGGTGTAAAGAGAGAAGGGGAAAAAATGCTTTTTTTATCTTGACAAAGAGAAGAGTCTTGGCAAGCGGCTGGAGAGAAACACAGGTGACACAGACAAAAAAGACAAAATGAGAAGCAGTGCAGTGTGCAGAGGGATAGATAAACAGATGGACCACATGTGGTACTGGCAAGCCACCGATTTCCACGACTAGCCAGCAAGCCAGTCCATCAGCTGTTCAAACAAACAGATACAGTCAGTGAGCTGTCCGGCCAGCTAGTCCAGCCAGCCAAAATGTGAGTACATCAGATGTAGGAGAAAGGGAGGAGGAAGGAGCAAAATATGGGAAGAAGAGGAGGAAAATGAGGATGATTATGATGGTGGCAGAGAGAGACAGAGGTGTGTTGAGGTCTGAGAAAAATACAACGGGACAAAAGCTGAGAGGAGAAGGAAGAGAAGAAAAGGAGGAGATGATCCAGAGGAATGGAGGCTGAAACACAGTTCTGTTTCCTTCCAACAACCCTGAGATGAGTCATCATGAGTGGGCTGCCCGCTCGCCAGGCGAGTACTAAAATACACCACATACAAAAAAGGCATCATACGCACACACTCACACACATACACACTTCAGAGAATCAAACATGGACAGAGGAGATGTCAAACACTCTCACACATAACTGTCCACAATGAACCCTCCACATACACATGCACACACACACACACAGACACACACACACACACACACATACACATTAAAAGCAGTACAGACAACAGATTTGACCTATCATGATCATGACTGGGTAAACTGAACAGCTAGGCCTGTAGGATATCTAAACAGCATTTATGTGTCACGCGCATCTGTCTGTGTGCGTGTGGGTATGTAGGATTGTGTGTGTTTGTGTGAGTATGTAGGATTGTGTGTGTGTGTGTGTGTCTACCTGGTGTCCATGCAGTGTATACAGCAGCTTGCCCTCTACAAGGTCCAGTATTTTCATTGTGGAATCGCTGGATGCAGTGATTAGGAAATTGCCAGCTGGATGGAAAGACAAACCGTTCACCACACCGCTGTGGACTGGGAAACACACACACATATACATATAGACACACAAACACCAAGAGGGAGATCGAGTTAATAACAGGACTTGAACAAACCCTTTGTTGCTGTAATACAACCTGAAATATATCCTTCTGCAAATTAACACAAATCCCACATTGTTTATTCGACACTATTACTTATTGCAATATTACATTTTCACCTTCTCTGCCTATAAAATAAGAAGCACTAATTAAAGATAATTATGATCCACATCATAATAATCCAACCACCTATTCTAATTATTGTCCAGTATTAATTGTGTGATCCATAACAGATAGTAAAATACTGAAAAGTACCAGCCACAATATCCTGGAGGTGGGGTTCTCAAGCTTTTCCGACTTCCAGTACTTTACAGACATATTTTAAAACATAAACATACGCAGCTTCAGAGAAGATATTTTGTTTGCTAAGCGTTTTCCACATTGTTGTCACTAATTTCAAAATCCAGAACCAACAGATATGGAAATGTGCTGGACAAGTCTTCTACTTCTACTAGTTTGCAGTTTCTATTTCACACTGTGTAAACTACAAAAATTTGAGCAGAGCAAATCAAGCTCTGCACATAGCCTTAGAGATTTAAATTTATTCAGGCGAGATAAGTTGTTAAATTAAAAACATAAATCAAGTTAAAACTAGGTTCATTCATTTACTGTATTTCTACTTTTAAAAGTAAGCTGATTCTTTTGTTGTTTTGTTAGCATAGTGTTTTTGAAGCAGTACACGTAGAGTATGGTTTTCACTGCAGTACAGATAGATGGGGTCGATGTTAACTGATGCTCAGTAAAAAAATGCATGGCTCTTAGTGGAAGTAGGGTGGCAAGTGGATGGACTGATTCTGGTCAGATCACATCTTTGGGACCCTGACAGCCTGAACACTGTGCAGACCTGATTTAAGATGTGGCCTGGTTGTTTAGGATCACTGTCGTAGAGGCAACGTCATTAAATATGTTGTTTAAATTCAAACATGACAGAAAGATTTCACATTTGAGAACCTGGAACCATCACGTTTGGTATTTTTGCTTAAAAAATGACATACATGATTATTCTGCTATTAGTTTCTGATTAGTTCCCTAATAAACTCATCTCATATGCATCAGATAAAATGAAAATGAAAATATATATGACAAGTCACAATTACTCCTATGTGATTTTATACTTTTTGGGGGCATGCTCGTTTTCCTTTTCCTCTCTTTACAAGACGTCAGAGGATCCGGTCACTTTTTTCAAGCGACTAAAACACTGTCAGGAGTTGAATATCTTGCTCAAGGGCACTTCAGCAGAGCAGATGCTAACCAGCATGGTTGCCACAAAAGTGCATTGCTACACATCACTCCTCTCCAGGAACTGAGAATGACTTAAATTGTGGTTTATATTAACACACTCTTTTATATCAGGTATAGTAGTTTATAGCAACTAATCACAACTTCCCCAGACTGTAACTATTCTGCCATGTGGTGAATGAGTTCTGGACAAAATGAGGACAAAAGACATTCAACAAGCGATAGGTCCCTCTGCTGGCTTGTAGATGCAATGACATATACCAAAACATACCAATACCTCTAGCTGCAAAAAGATGCTGAATAGGTTCAAACAAGGACAGTGGACACGGTAAATGCCTCAGTAAACCCAAAACCAGCTAAGTGCCCAACAATGAGATGTGATGCCTAAAAGACAGTTAAGTATACCATTCTGCCACTGTGGTATTGGTTCCCTTAACTAAGACTAAGGTTTTCTAATCAGGCAGCTTGAGCCATATATTATATACATTTACCTGAAGTGTTTACAGTTATTAATAATTTCCATGGATGTCTAACGGTAACCAAACCACATTTTAACCACAATTTTACTCAGTGAGTGGAAGAGAAGAGGAGAAAGGAGGAGAGAAGGAGGAGGAGGAGAAGCTTTTATCCTCATGGCCAATCTCCTCAGACAGATGTGATTATCCATTATTAGATCTCACGACTGAAATCCATTTAAGAGAGCTGATTAGAACAATCAGCCAGAGTGGCAGACTGACAAAAAGGCATCAACATTTGGTTTCCTGAATATGCAAGAAAATCATTAATCTTGATTATCACACTAATCATGAGCTTTAACGCTCAATTTTGCCTCAGTGCTATTTCAGTTATTTGTGGTAAACCTAATCTGTATTTAAAGGTGAAGACTCACTTTCGGTGCGTTGAAGAGTCTGCTTGGAGTGGATGACCACACTTTGCCATTTAAGCCCCTCCACAACAAACAAACTTTTGTCTATTATAGTGATCTAACGTATAATAAGTCTAAAACTTACGATACGTGTAACAGATAAAAGGCATCGGATGTGGCTAAACAAAGCACCTAGAAACATTAAGTTGTTCTATAAATGCTGAAGTATGTCTTTACGATTGATGTGGGTTTAAAAATGATTAATTTAAAGTGCCAATAGGAAAGTCGTCCCACTCGGCAGCCATTTTGGTAACGCCCCCGGGTAGTGATTTCGGGCTAACAAGGGCCCTATTTAAATGAATAGGGGGAAGCCATAACTACAATTTAAATGACATAGAACATGCATGTATAGAATCCCCGATCAAATCTGATTAAAAAAAACACTTAAAAGTATGGGTTTCTGGGTTTAAAATGCATTTTTTTCCACATGTGATATTAGACTACTCATGTTCACAGTTTGACAACACTAAACTTGCATCAGTTCAATAACAAAATTGGCTGGATGTTTCACAGTTCGGCTGTTACAAAGCAGATGATTGGGTTTTTGCAGGATGTACAGAACATGTGTCATACAGCTGCCATCTTTAGTGTTACAGAACGCTCCCATAGATTTCTATTTAGGATTCCTTAAGTGGCCCATCTCTCCCTTATAATATCTCAGACTAATTAACACTAAAAACAATTCCACTTCAAAGCAAAGATTATGTGAAGATTAGATGAAAATTGTGGTTTTGCTCCATCATAAGGATCATGTGGTTACTACTACCTGTATGCAGATTTTTGAGGTGTCTTTACCTTGGTAATGCTGTAGCATCTTATGGGATCTGATGTCCCAAACCTTGACAGAGTTGTCAGTGCTAGCTGCACCAATGCATGTTCCACTGGGATGAAAGTCCACATAGTTTGCATATCTTGGGAGAAAGAAGAAAAAACAACACAATATTATTCCAGAAGGTTAATCCAACTAATGCTAAATCTTTAGACATTACTGCCAAACACCTACTACAAACATTTAATTTAATTAGAATCCAAAACACTTGACATCTGAAGTGCTTAGCTGATGCTACACAGGAAGAATGTAAGGAATGAGTGCACTGCAGAGCGCCTTAACCACAACAATTTTAACAGAACACCACATGGTTAATCAAACAGATCAAACATGTCATATATTTGACTTGTCATTGCTGTGATATCAGTAAATATGCAAGTCTCTTTTATGATGTTACCAAAATACCAGCAGAAAAACTGACAAAAAACACATGACTACTGATTGTTCATCCACACACAGAGACATTTCCTATCACCATTTAGACCCATGCATCATTCTGGTCCCTGGTCCTTACCCTGCATGTTCATAGAAAGAATGAATACACTCTCTGCTGTTCTTGTCCCACAATTTTATAGTCTTATCGTCACTTGATGACACAATCAAACGATCGTCTGGAGAAAACCTGCAAGTAAAGTATTAAAAATTGTAAATAAAAAACATGTTAAACACTAAATACAGAAAGATGTTGTAGGAAAGAAATGCAGAATAATTAAGTAGAAATACGACAAACAAAATTACAAGAAGAAATAGCTGCATTGGAAATTACATTTAACTGCAAAAGCTGTATGGTACTATGCATGTGTGTCTCATACTTGGCACAGCGAACCCAGTTGATGTGCTGGTTGAGAGAGAAGAGGAACTTTTGCCTGTGGACGGTCCACACTTTGATGGTTTTGTCGTCAGAAGCAGTGACCAGAGTCTGTCCATCACCAGAAAAGTTAACACTGCGCACGGTTGCAGTGTGAGCTCTGAATACTGTTGACTCAGCCTTCCTGTACATACAAGACAACACAAAAATGTAAAATACACAAATAAAACCCAGTGGGGGTTCAAGCAATGTGTGCTTTTCTTTGTGCTGGTAGAGAAAGGAGATCAACTATGTTTAGCAGAACTTGTTTTGTTGCCTTTATGAGTCAGCATCGGTGTCCTCTGTGGGAGTTTTGTGGTGTAACACAATGAAAGTAAGAGAAAATAGAAAAAAAAATGCTGCACAAAAAAGTGACACTTCAAAACCTACATGCTGGGCACCCAGAGACGTACAGTCTTGTCTCTGGAAGCAGAGGCCACCAGGTGGCCAGAGGGAGAAAAATGAACTGAAGTGACTGCATCTTTGTGTCCATCAAAGCGATACGCTCGCATCTGAGGCTTCATGTTCCAGATCATCACACAAGAGTCCATAGAGCCTGTGGCTGGAAGAAGATGGAGCACAGACAAGTGGGGTGAGAATATTGTGTATGACAGATGACACAGAAAATAAAATACAAAGACAATAAGTTGAGCGACAGACAAACAAACACACAGAAAAAAGAGCAGTGGCAGTTACCGATCTGTTTCATGTTGCAGCTGAAGTCCACACTTGTCACAGTGTCTCTGTGACCCTTGAAATGTCTTTCTAGCGTTGGATCAGACTGTGTGGACAAAGAGAAAGAGACACATGTGAAAACCTGGTATTACACTGTAATACAAAATTGTCATGACTAAACAGGCAGAAATCTAAGCAAAAAAAAATCTTCAAACAAATCACCATTTGGTATTAATTATTAGGAGCTTAACACTGAATAACTCCTAATGTGCTTCATCAGGGCTGTGTGGGTGTGTGATGTGACTGACAATGGCCTGGCAACATAAGCAAACAACCCCATAATTATCACACGCAGCTAAAGACTGATGATATTCTCTGCAATGAGCCGAGGGTTTGTACAGATGACTGTTTATAATACAGTTTGGAAGCAAATAACGCAGGATAAATCTCTGGCTGGTAAAGCATGAAAACTGTTTCTCCTTGTAGCCGTCTCAGTTTCAGGGTCCTGGTGTTGGCTCACTGTCATGACTTACTGTGACACTTCAATGCAATAGAATCATTGCTAATGTTATTAGAAACACTTGTGCTTTTCCTGCTATGGAAAGTCAAAGTGTCTGCTGTGAAAAACGCCCACTGTTTGTGACACATCTCATTCCAAAACCATGGGCTGTGATGTTACCATAACTAACTCTGCTTTTCTGGGAAGGCTATTCACTCCATTTTGAGCTAATTCATGAAAAACAGATTCTGAACACACAAATACACAATACTGTGCGACTCTGTGCTCATCAGACGCAGGAATTTAAGCTGTATTCTCACTGTAAACCTTTTAATCACCCTGTATATCATAGTTTGATGTATGATTTAGACAGGGCCATCAATTGTTATAGCTGTTACTCAAAAATGTCTTATCCTTATATGTATAGAAATAAGTTATAGAGTCAAAAATTTTAAAAGCTGTAACAACACAAATCTTACTGTATAGCTGCACTAACCAGAACATCTGCCAATATTTAATGGACTCTTCTGTCTTTTTATCTTCTAGTGACACAGATTGTGACCAGTCACAAATTCTATAATTACAGCTTTAAATATTACATACTGTGGTAATAATTTTACTTATGTAAAGATCCTTTACAAAAGTAAAAATTATTTTAACCACACTGTAAACAGAATTAATTATAAATACAATTTAAGTATCAACTGAAAATATTACTTAAGAAAAAGTATGTAAATATAAACAGAAAAATATGGTTTAATTAGTCCAGTTAAAGTAAACTATGCAGAAAACTGGCCATTGTGACAAATATACAACTTTATACATCATTCTATTATTGTTTTTGAATATTTTGTAAATACTTTATTTTCTCAGTTAATTGCCTGATTGTTTGGTTTGTTAGTGAGAAACCCTTAGTGTGAGAAGTGCCATCACAGTTATCCAAAACCCAAAGGGACAACATTATAATGTTTGTTCTCTTAAGAGAACAGTCTCCTACTCAAATTATTAACGATTAATAAAAATGATTAAAGTAATTAAATCATAGCGTAGAAACTCTACGTACACTGCACTTCATGATCCCTTTACTTCTCATTATTTATTTATTCTCTTTTTTTTAACAAATGTTCAGATTAAGTCTTGTTGTTATTGCAGAGCCTTGTGGAACAGTCCCTTTCAATTTATTGTACTGTATAAGCATGTGACAAATAAATCTCTTGTATCGTGAATCAAATCCTCACACTTCAGAAGCAGAAATCTCAAAATCTGGAGCCCTGCTCTTCCATTATGTAATAGTACAAAATAGTTAGTGATTAAATTCTGTCACCTGATGGAAACTGTGTCAGCTCTACTTACTGTTGGGTAGTTAATTGTAAAACAAAGCATCACCATGTGTTTTATATGCAAAAATCTTTTTTGGTAAAGTGCATAGTAACTTAAGCTGTCAAATAAATGTAGTGGAGTAAAAGTATATTATGACCTGGAAATGAAAAACTCAAGTAAAGTATTATTCCACTGAAGCTGTACTCAAGTACAGTACTTAAGTAAATTCAATCTCTGAGTATAACACTGGTTGTCACTACATTATGTATTTTAGGCTAAAAATAAATAAATCCTGGAGTCTGTACTCGTAATAAATACAGCCGCAGGGTGGCGCTGTTTCACAGTGCCCCTGTTCCTCGACTCAAAAGCCTGTTTAAATTTCAAAGACACCAAAAAATTATAATGAGGCTAGCTTAAGGCTTATTTTTGAGCAGTGGTTGATTATATGATAATATGAAGGGAAGCTATATTTTGTCTCCAGTCTACAAATGTGATTTTATGAATAATTCCAAATAAGGAAAGGCGCACGGCACCTTGAATGTTTTACCCTGCGTTCAGCCTGGCAGGCATCAATTCCTAATTCTTGCTACCACACTTCATCTTCCCCAGTCAAATGTAACAATTGCTAAAGCAGAATGTTGGACATACTGTAACGATTTAATGTTGGAAAGGTCGGACTTTGGGTTTAACGACATGGGATTGGACTGTGGGATCAGATCCTAAACGGAAGTGCTGCCTGACAGGCTAAACTCAAGGAGGTTTGTCTCCGCGGCAACAGCCGTTCAAGCTGAGTTACCAAGGAGACGGGAGTCGTGTTGCTAGCTAGCCGTTACAGCAGCCGTTAGCTTCGGGGAGAGAACAGAGGAGCTTCGGTGCCGCATGTTCTGCTTCAGGAGAACAACTGTGTCATGGCAGAGCTCCACATTATAGGGCAGATCGTTGGGGCCAGTGGTTTCCCGCAAAACAGCCTATTTTGCAAATGGGGAGTTCATACGGGAGGAGCATGGCGGCTCCTGTCCGGGCTGAAGGAGGGTCAGACTCAGGTGGATGTCCCCCAAACCGGAGACATGGCGTACTGGAGCCACCCCATTGACCTACACTACGCGACCAAGGGGCTCCAAGGCTGGCCCAAGCTTCACCTCCAAGTGTGGAACCAGGACTCTTTCGGACGCTGCCAGTTGTACGGCTACGGCTTCTGCCACGTCCCCTCCAGCCCCGGTCACCACCGGATAAGCTGTGCGACCTGGAGGCCGCTCGGCTCCTTGCAAGAGCAGATAGCGCGTTTGTTTGTCGGCGGAGGTCCCCAGCTCCGCAGCCCGGACCTCATATACAGCGGGGCGGACAGATACAGACTGAACACCCAAGCCATGGGGACTGTGGAGCTGGAGCTCGGCGTTATAATGAGACACTTTGACAAATATGGCGTCGAGAGCTGAGACGCTCAAAACAGAGAAAAACTTAAGGAAATGATGACTGTTTACATGTTGTGCAGCCTTGTATTTCCTTTTTAACTTGTTTTGAATACAGTTTTGTACATTTTTCATTAAGCTGTTTTAATGTTTTCACAAACTAGCTAACCGCTATATGTAAATAAAGAAACTATACTCTTAACGAAGTTGGTTCCTTGTTGATATGTACTTCACTCACAATTATGCGTCACATTTTTTGCTATCTCCTTAAATGTACACAATATAATACTGTTCTGAACTCACACCATTACTTGCACTTGATTTTGAATTACTTTTGTGTTCTTGTAAATAACATCACTGTTGTTTCATTGATCTAATACTTGATAAACTGACTCATGCTACTGAATGTATTTAACAAGTTCTATAAAAGACTATGTATGTGGACCATAGGATTTCAGAGCTTAACAGGAATAGCTTCATTTGTAAATGCTCCAATAGTCACCCAAATGTACTGTGCACCTGTGCATTCAACATATAACAGCTCCCACTTAACAATTTGGCACCATGAATTTTACATCCTATTATTCCAAATTTGACTGAGACTCGATCATTGTGATGGTCAAATAATGTATTAAATCTGCAGCTACAACCTCAGTATATCCCATAAACAACAGACATGAAATGAATCAATCAAACCTGCTCAAATGCACAGTTCACACCAACTTAAATTACAACAACTTATGTGAAAGTCATGTCTACACGAGCTGTTTATTACTGTACATTTGTGAAAACATACTGCTGTAAACATATGGTTGAAGTAAAAAGTATGCTTCTTTTCCGCATCAGAATAGGTTCCTTTCTCAGCAGCATTGAAATGAGTTGTTCGGTAAACTTTAAAAAGGTGACTGACCTCAAGCATGCTCTGCACTTAGATATGTTGGTAAGATATTTTGGAAAATACCAGTTACAGATTACCCATTCACCTCAAAACACTATCTGCCATAACTTTATAACCACATCAAATTGACAATAGCAACAAGAAGGGATGGGAACTCAGTAAATTTACTAAAGTAATGTAATTAAGTACAATTCTTTTGGTTATTTGTACTTTACTTGAATATTTGCAATTGCTAATACTTCCACACTACTACAGTTCAGGGGCCAACATTGTACTTTTTACTCCACTACATATATTCAGTAACTTTAGTAAGTAGTTACTTTGTAGACTTGACCATGATAATATAAAACATAATGAGGTATGATGTAATATTGTAGATCAAGGGTGCCCAATCCTGGTCCACGAGGGCCACTATCCTGCATGTTTTATATGCGTCCCTCTTCCAACACACCTGATTCAAATGATCAGGATCGTTATCAAGCTTCTGCAGAGCTTGATGATGAGCTGATCATTTGAATCAGGTGTGTTGGAAGAGGGACACATCTAAAACATGCA
>OMNN01101751.1:18495-30352 GCA_900302755.1 Chromis chromis
ATTTCACTGCTTAAACACACACAGACTGGATCCTCTTTGATCCCTTATTCTTTCTCTCCTAATCCACTTCCTCTTCTTTTGTGATATAAATGATCACCATGAGTCATTTAGGTTTATTATTTTCCTCCTTCTTAACCTCTTTCACTCTTTGTTTTTAACCTTCTCTCATTACATCCTTCTGACTGTAATTATTTCCAGCCTCTTGAAGTACATGGAGGTGCTTTTTTTAATTATAACTTCATCAGCACAGCAGAAAGACACATGACATGTTCAGGGATGGAAAACACATTTAAGCTCTGTTAAAAACTGACACCAGATCAGTTTTACATCCATTCAGGGTGTCACAGTCTAAACACTAAATCTGGTTTATGTTCATTTTCTCTGTAACCGACTTTGAGCATCCATCAGGCAAAAATAAAGGTGTTAAATATTGATTATGAAGGTAAATAACAGGTAAAATGTGATTTACTTGTTTGGAAAACTTGAAAAATCCACTTTTTCTCATTCAAACATTAACATTAGTCCTAATAAACTGAAATATCTTTTGATTTTCACTTCATTATTTAGTCTAATATTGGGATTATGACCCATTTTCTTATTGTTTGGCGACTCCTCAGTAAAACCAGTGTCACTTTTAGAAACAGAGGCAGTTAGCTTAATGCAGGGGTGCCCAATCCTGCATGTTGTCTCCCTCTTCCAACACACCTGATTCAAATGATCAGGATCGTTATCAAGCTTCTGCAGAGCTTGATGATGAGCTGATCATTTGAATCAGGTGTGTTGGAAGAGGGACACATCTAAAACATGCAGGATAGTGGCCCTCGAGGATCAGGATTGGGCACCCCTGTTATAGATTAAGACACAATTTTACTGATTTCCAGGGGGAAATTCAAAAGCAACCCAGCAGATAAACTATGTCAATTAGTTAAAACACCTTTACCAGCTCTAAATGTTAAGTAAGGAACATATGACTGCATCAATAATTATAATCTAATAAGATGGATTCTCTGTAAAATGGCATTCTGCATAATGAGTACTTCTAATTTTAGTACCTCAAGTATATTCTGTTGCAAGTACTTTTGTACTTTCATCTAACTATAAATTTAAATGTCTGACTTATTTATAACAGGTAATTTCTACACTGTGGTATTGGTACTTTTCCTTAACTACATGATCCCAGTGCTTCTTTCTCTCCTGACAACAAGAGTACAATTTATTCTTGCCACAGTAAGACTGGAGGAAATTATGCTGAGTACAAAGTTCCCAGATCATATTTTAAAAAGTCACGAATCAGTGCATAAATCAACTTTTAAGGTGTAGCCAAGTAGCCAAAGTTGAACTACGAATAAGAAACGAACTTCCTCTCAGTGGCTCAAGTGACAAGTGCCATGCAGCTAAAACTCACCAGTGCAGAAGTCATTTTCCCTGATAACGGAGACAAACACCCGGTAAGAGCTAATTGTTGCTGTTCTGAACGTTACAACCGAAATATAACCGTGCCTTGCTCCGGTATTAGGACGAGTGGAACACAAGATATCGTCCCGTTTAGCTCACCGGCAGGCTAACGTTAGCTTACAGCTAGCTGGTAGTTGCTGACAACAACAAAGTTCAGTTTACGCGCCGCGATTGGGCGCTGAGCAGCCGCTCAGAGCTCTTAAAGGGGAAGCCGGGCCGATGATAGTGTTTCTGTCGACAAAAACTTATATTAAACGCTGATAACATTGTACTAGAATGGTCAAATAAAACGTATGCAGGGTTGAAAAAAGCAGGAGCAAATTAATTAAATAGTGATCATTTAAATATATGCTAAAGTAAAGATTTTAATACCGGGCCGTTTGGAAGTGTAGTAACCTACAATGACCACCAGGTGTCAGCAGTGGTGCATTGATGTTTTAAATCAAATGTATGCACCAAGTCCTTAATGGTTTGTTGCTGTAGCCTGCATCTACAAACTCTGTCTTAAACATACTCTGAAATGTAAACAAGGATGTTTTTCATTCAAGAGGAAGCTGTGTTTAATATGATGAAAAATAAGTGCATTTTTATTTAATGACTCCTGATGAGGCACTTGATTGAGTACACTACCTTTTAGGTGCCATTTTTTACAAGATTTCCTTAGGAAATACTGGAATTGTTTACTCCAGTACATTTATCTATGCTTATAACATATATTGTATTGTTCTGCATTAAACTACTCTTGTAAAGCAGTTAAAACTGACTCCATCTGACCCAGTTAAAATGCTAAAATGTGTAAAGCAGCAATAATAAAAGTCGGACAGGGGTTACTGAGCAGGTGCTTTAACTTTTGATACTTTTGATACTAGTATCTGTTTTTCTGCTAATATGTCTTTTGCTTATAATTATACATATTTTAGTGTTATTGCTACTTTTACTTAATCAAAAGAAATAAATACTTCTTCCACGAATGCTATTACCACATGCAAAATTATATGCTAACATCAGTTCTGAAAATATACTCACTTAAGTCCTTATATCTTTATAAATAGTTTGTATTATTGTGGTCCGATTACTCTCCCAGAGGGCCCGGAGGCACAAATAAGTGAGCCCCAGGACAGGTCGTTTTCACAGGAGATTTTTTCACTTGTCACAGTTAGAAAATCAATAGTGGCCCTGTTCTATTCAAATGCCCCCTTAATACATTTTCATTATTCAGTCCTGTGTATTTCCTATTGTAACATGTTAGAATGTCTTCTGTAAAAAAAAAAAATAAAAAAAAAGAGATTGTAGAAATGTTACACACATAAATGTAGGAATATGCTACAACACATGGAGCATCCCTAAGAACGGACCTGAGGTAATAAAGCACGAAATCAAACTCAAGGCCCTTCATCATATCAGTTTACGATAGTGCATCCTCTCGGTTTTTAATATGTTTCACAAACCAGCTTTAAACACGTTAAGCTCGGATGGTTGTGGGGCTCTGGGACACCTGGCCGCATTGCCTGGTTGGTAATCCAGTTTTTAGCACCACTCGAGCAAATGTACAGCATGTCGTAAACATAACAGAGGCAGGTTACCTCATCGAATATAGGTCAGATGACATCATTTCACCTGGAGTGTAAACATTGTTTGTTTTTGAACATACTGTCTGTCATAACTGAACTAACTAAAAGAAAACAAATCCTCATTTAACTAAGTAGTGTGATATTTCAGTGATAATTCATTCAAGAAACAACCCTGTTGACCTGTCCAAACCCTTTCTATGACTAAATTCCCTGTGGTGAATTTTAGCCACGAGATGGCCAACAAGTCATACCACAAATACAGTAATCCCCCCTCCTTACCTCCATATTTGTATGGCATTGCCACCTGTAATTATGCTGTTTTCTTATTATTTTCACAGTATGTAGTCATGTTTCTGGTTTTATAATGTAATCACAAAAACATGTCGCCCAGCCACTTCTGTACTATATTATTTTTATTTTTTAAATATATTTTCAAAACCTGCTACACTTGTTCAGATGTGAGGCATTCTCTCCGAGTTGGAACATATTTGCTTATTTTGTATCTTCTTATAAACAAGATTCAGTGTGAGTCAAACATCACATTCCTCATTTACTCAACCCAAGAATTCCCCAGTATCCTGCCATATAAACAGATTCATTTAAATGCCTTCTTACAAGAAATGAAAGCAATAGAAGAGACCAACTTCTTCCTCTGTGAGCCTCACAATTATTTGATTGCAGCAGAGTCCATATACTTTGTATGAGACACACCCAGCTTTGTATTCTCTGGTAAATTAGCCACTACTACACTCCACTCCACATATTGCACAAGATGCAATGTGACTTCTTTTGGAAAACATTATCATCAGGTGACGGGAATGGCTCACGTTTCTCAACTAGTGTAAAACCCCTTGTTTCCAGTAGCTGTTGACTGGGAGGAGGAGAAGGAAGGAGGAACAGGTGCACGAACTGGAATCCTTCTAACCACAACAAATTTTTCATCAGTCATCATATAAGGACGTCAGTAACACACCCAGGTTATTATGGTTAAGTCTCTGCTATGCATGGAGCACCTCAGATGGTTATATAATGCAGCCAAGTAAATATTACGACTTTCTCATTTATCTAAAAACTCAACAAGTCCGAGCGTATCAGCGTCTAAAGCCACAGAGAAGCAGGATGTAGTTCACAGTAAATAATCTGGGCTTGGTCCATTTCCTTTTCAGTAAGAGAGGATGTTTTTGATGGTAAATGTTTATCTATTGCAGTTCTTGAGTCTTTTATGGCTCCTATAGTTAGGCTTTCAAGGGACGCTAATCTTATCTTTCCATATTGTCTAATTTCACCAGGATTTATGGGATTCTATGTAGTTAAGAACAGTCATAAATGCTCCTTTTGTTTGCCACAGTGCACAAAGAATATCAATTTGTGGAAATGTATTTTATTATCAGGTACACTTCTAGCATTCTCTATTTACACACTGTATATTGTGTATTACAAAAGCTAGAAAATGCAAAGGAGACATGACAGTTAAATGAGAAGTTGGACAAAAAAAATTAGTTATTTTGATCTGTCAGAAAACTGTCAGAGCTTTTATTTAACAGTCTTGCTGCTTTTTGATAATTCGCAGGTGAAGCATTATATCTGTCTAAATATTGGAATGTGGTGTTACCATTTTGAAAGATTACAATTGACTTTTAGTAGGTTTAGTTGGCCTGAAGGTATTAAAATAACTTAATATGTATAATAAACTAAAATTAAAACACAACTTCATTAAAGGAATTTGCGATTTGTATATAAAAGCAGTTATTTTCCCCTTAATTTACCTTCCTCTTTGTCCCTGGTATTTTGCTCTATAGGTTTAGAAAACTTCCAGAAGGCTACCTTTATTATACCCGGTGAGACTGAGATAATGTTTTTGCCTGGCAATAGAAAATGATTTCATAACAACAAGTTATCTCACTTTAAAATAATTAGCGTGCAGCCATGCTCGTCATGCGGATGTCAACTGATGACAGCAAGTTCCAAGTGAAGTATGTGGTCTAAAGTCTCACAAAATGCACTATGACAAGATCTGAGTCACACAAACAAGTGTCTTCTTTTTATGGTCACGGAACATATTATTTTAAAAGCATGGCGGTCTCTTTTGGAAGAAAGCAGCAGATGCATCATGTTTGACTGCTCCTCTGTAACTTACAATAGACCTTCATACAATGCACTGGTTGCGTGCAGAGAAAAATTCCACTACATCCTTCTTCCTCAAGTTTTTAAGGGCACGCCTTAACTCTGTCCACTCCTTTAGAGCCAAACAGTGTAAATGGAAGAATTTTGCTCCATTGTTCCACAGCTTTCAGGCATGACCACTGCAGTCCTCACAATGCTGGCCTAGTAGTTTATTTTAGAGGCATAATCGAAACAAACATCTGTTTCATGAATGAGGAAATGTGAAGACTTGTAAATTCACTGAATTCTTCGGTCTGCACCGTTGCACTGCTGTCTGTCGCAACGCGGTTTGACTTAACAGTCGCATGCAAAAAAAGGAACTGTATCTGAAAATACACATCTTCCCTAGCATCAGAGCATCAGAGCATGACACACAGACTGACAGAGTAGAACAGGTTGCAGATTTAAAAACACCTTTTTTTTAAAATTCTAATTAAAAGGTGTGTATAGATAATGTGGGGTAAATAGTATGTGACATGTACCTAAATGTTCCTACCAGTATCACCACTCTAAAATGTCATGCCATGCTTTTTAGCTGCAGCCAACAATGTTCAGGGTTCATTCCAGGCATAGAGGAGGCCAAAGCATCCTGCTTCTTGCCATATGCAATGCACCTACTGTTTGCTGTGTATTTTTGGGGGGAGAGTTTTTCCCATTTTATTGACAGAGGGAGACAGGGTGAAAGGGGGGTAGAGAGGAGAGTGACATGCAGAAAGGTCTTGAGCCGGACTCGACTCATGACCACTGCTGAGGGATTGAGCCCATGTGGTATCGCCTTAATTCAGTGAGCTAAACGGTGGCCTGTTTACTCTGTATTTTACCTGTGTGACGACTGGTAAGACTTGTAACCTTCTGTTATGCAACATCAGTACTCATGCCAAGGGTTAAATGGATTCTGTAGGGTTTACTCGCACAATACTGTGTATTTATATTAATAAATAATGCTTTCCTCTGTGTTTTTGCACTGTATTTTGATTAAGAGGTCAAAAATGTAAACATTATCAGTGTTTGATCTACCCATGAGGTTAATAATTGTGTTATGCAGCCTTATAATATACAGTTCAGATATCTACAAAGCTAGCTCAGAAATTACAAAGCTTAAAAAAGCTTTGGAACTCTGGCAGGAGAACCCATGATGACAAATAACTATGTCCAACAACCATAAAACTGGCTTCATTTTTTCTTTTAATTATATTAGTTGCAGCAATTTAGTATCGTGTTAAATAGGAAGTTACAGTCAACAGCTTTATCAGCTTTGTGTGAATTTAGATGTGGAATTTGATGGCACACGTTCCTATTTTTGGTCTGTGCATTAAAGCAATTTGAGGTCAATGGCAAATTGGCATTCTGAATTTTGTGAATAGTTTTGAGCAGTTAGTTTTTGAGTTCCATTTGCAAAAGACAAGTTTGGCCTCGGCAGTGTCTGCTTCCCAAAACTTAGGCGATACATTACAAAATAATTCAGCAGAAATACATTAGCAGAGGAAGTAGTGATTATTTATTGAAGTACAAAGTCTGCACCGTGCAGCCATTGTTGCATGGCAGTTTTATAGGGAGAATTTATTAATGTGTTTGTAATGACTGAAGGAACTGAGAAAAAAACACGTGCTGAATTTCCCAAGTGACAGCTTTGATTTCGTGCCAAAAACATCTGACTGTGCACAAGAGCAACAGCAATCAAGATTACTGCGCAGCCAGACAGAGCCTTGCAGTGATTACCTCTGACATAAATGGAAATCAAAGCCGTATTATAAAGTAAACCATAAACTGGCATGGCCTTATTTGTACAGTAACTTGGTAAAGGGTCAGTGCCTCCTTCTTATTTGCCTGATACCCTTTTACCTGCATGGTGTAGAAACTACTTGGCAGCATGGAGAAGCACAAAGAGTGAAAAGAGAAAGTCAAATCATGGTGCCATTGTAGTTTATTATGCCCTCTCACCCAGAATATCATCAGAAGATTAACAGAATACAGAAGTGCAGTATAACAAGCAAGTGTAAAGGCCTTATATTGATCATAAAATTAAAGTAAAACATACATGGCTTGTGTTATTTTTGCTGGGCTATAATGGTCTTCATTGCGTGACAGATCTGTTTAATGGAAGTGCTTTTTATCAGCAGGCCTGCTATCAAAAAAGGAAGAGGGCTGTGTTGCTTGGCCTGCAGGACGGAAAAGGAACGACTGACCTCATCCAAGAATCTATTGGCTGTTAACTGTTCATCAGCTTTCTGTGTCATGCACATACATACAGTTTAAACTGTCAAATTGGGGTCAGCCCTATGTTCCCACAACCCAATGGTCCCACAGCCCTATGTTCCCACATTTTTAAGATTTCTCTTTCACTGAAAATTTTGAAAATTAGGCCCTATGTTCCCATATGTCTCACATTTCTAAGACCCCATTTACACAAGGGAAAACACAGATATTTCCACGCGGTTTGGCCTCTCATTTACACGAAAACCCCAGAAAACGATTATTTCTAAAAACTCGGAAAATAGGGCCTAATTTTGAAAAATATCTTAAGAATGTGGGAACATAGGGCTGTGGGAACATAGGCATGCCCCCGTCTCTCTGTCTCAAAAATATGCAACCCAACACACAACAGAATATTTTACCAACTATGTGTGACAGGTGAAAAAAAAAGAGGCCACCAGCTTAAGTTGATGTGTGCCTGGTTAAACTGTGGGACTGAAATGGTTCAGATTTAGAACCGTACATGTTTTTTTTTTAAGGATTTGAACTTTTGGACGCATTTCGTTATAAATCAGCCCGGAAATAAAGAGGTGAAGTCTGAGGAGGAAACGCTGGACTAAATGCTGCAGAATCACCGGGCAATCCAGTCTGGCAACCTCTGTTACGGAAAGCGTGACATTTGCTGATGGTATGTTACCTTTACACATCCTTGTTCCTGGTCTGGCTTCAGACAGGCAAGGACAAAGTCTATCTCAGGTTTTACTGGAGTGAAGGTTACCAGAGGCGGTGCATGTTCAAACAAATGGACGATAATATATTTTTTTTCCCTGAGAAAACTATGACTACACCTGCCATAAAGAGTGACAACAAAGACTTAACATACAACAACAAAAATCAAGGTTAAATGTAAAAATTACATTTGTAATTACAATAGATTTCAAAATAGTCTCCTTCTCAGTGGTGACACTGTTTTACCTTCTTCTGTAACATGACCTTGTCTGAGCGTGGAGGTGTTTCTAACCAAGGACAGGGACGTGAAAGGCCACACATGGGGAGGAATGTCCAGCTGGTGAGTGTGGACACTGGCCAGTTTATATCCATCATCATGTGGAGTCAGTGTGATCCAAAACCTCCAAACTCCTCATTCGTCCTCATCCACCTGGTTTAGTCAAAGTAACTGGAAATACTTTATGGATCTGTGATTTCTGAATAAGTTCCTCAAGAAGTTTACACACCTATGTATTTCATATGAATTATTGGGGAAAGAGAGACTGCAGTGGAGCTATTGCAATGAATTAATTACAATCGCTATATAACTATAACCAAGAAGTCTGTGATTAGTGGAGAGCTGATGTGAAATTTGTGGAGATGCAAGCATAAAATTCTGAGTTTTGCTTAAAAATTGACTGCATAATGAAGGGGTATTTGATTTCTAATTCCCTATATTTGGGCACCAAATCAGTGGTTCTTTAAATTGATATATAATTGCAGATCTGGTAAATAAAGTTCTATTTTATTGAGTAAGGTTTTCCAAACTTGAGATGCATCACCTGTCACACTCTTTCTGTAGCGTGGAAAAAGCTATTCTACTAGCCATCACTTAACATAGCAACCTACACACAGAGATAATTGTCCCTCATATCTCTAACAATGCAGTCAGGGCGAGGCTCCTTTTGCGGCCCATTAGCACCCAGAGTTTCATGCCACTCTGATCTCATGCTCCAGTAAACCAACGAGGAAACGTCTGCAGTAATAAAAAGACTGACGATAAATAAACAAAGCTCGTCAGTGTGGTTCCCTGCATGTTGCACCCAATGAAGACTGTAGTTAATTGTATCTCCTTTAAGAAGTAGTCAATAAGTAATGAGTCAACAAACAGAAAAAAGACTGAACAAAGAATCAAAGTTGAGAATGAGTATACGTGAAAAGACTTGGTATCATATTTCAGGAAGCTGTTACCATGCAGGCATATTAAGTCAGAAAGTAGCATAATAATGTTTTGTTTTTTTTAAAGTCATGTTACCTCTGATGATATGAAACTGCTCATGTTGCCATAAAACCATTTTCTGGACGTCAGAGTCACAAGGAATTTGTCCAACTGTACCGGCGTCAACGTCTGTTTGGTTCCTTTAACTCAGAAAGTCATAATTGTGATTCTTTGGGGATTTTTTATTTTGGGTCATTCCTGGTTTTTGTGTCGCACGATTAGTCATGTCTCTTGTGATCTTTTTTTTTCACCACAACAGAACCAGTTGTGTAATAGCCAGTGCAATAACCGCTTGTCCTTGGCGGTCACATCTAATACATTTACACAAGGAAGAACCATTGACATTTTGAGTTTGACTCACAGTTGCCTTTGTCTTTGCCTAAGTTTTTCAGAAAATGTAGTGTTTTCACTTTTGGGATTTACTTTATAAAACCCTCCTCTGATTGTTTTTGATCTCCATAAGCATAAAACATAATCAAAACATCAAAATTAAACATGAACCATTCTCTGGTTGTAGGTAACCCCTCCTGCCTTAATGTACAACAGATGCAATAGGAGTGAATGGAGCTTTAAACACCAGAATGAGGCTTTAATGCGTCGTGGCATACAACTCATAAACTGTAGTTGTCATTATAATGAGTTTATTCATCATTGTACAGGATGGATAATTTTAAAATATAAATAGAGTTTGTACTGTAAACAGGTACTGAACTGAATGGGCATCTTTTACAAATCATAAGTAAGACATGTTCTCATAATGGGTTTTGTCACCGCTTAGCATGAGTATATTGATGCTGAATATTTGATTGTATTGTATACAAGTGGTGACTTATAAATACAATGGGACTAAATGGGATGCCATGGTTTCATTGAACATATTCCTCATAATATTTTATAAGCTGTGCATGTCATCATAATGGGTTTATGTACAGTGCAATATTTAGTGTCTTGAAGTGAGTAAGTGAAGGCGTATTTGTTAAAAACTAAGGCCTCAAAGCATAAAAACTAATTACAGGAAAATACAGAAATGTAATCACCTGTTCCTTGGCCCATTATCAACATTTCCTGAAAATTTCATCAAAATCCGTTCATAACTTTTCAAGACAGACAGACAGACAGACAAACAGACAAACAGACAAACGCCGGTAAAAACATAACCTCCGCTTCGCGCTTCGCGCTTGGCGGAGGTAATAAACATGGTTAGGTCATAATAATCCATTAAACATGTCAGCTGAGAAGGAAAAACAAAGGAAAAAACAAATGGAATTAGTACAATATGCAGATGTGCATAAACTTTAATGAAATCTACAACTAATTAACTGGACAGTAAGTAAAGCTTTACTTATATTGCACTTTTAAACCACAGCTACAAAGAAACGTATAAATGCATAAACAAATAAAATAAGAATGAATTACAATATGAAACGCCCAGTGACAGACACCCTAAACTAAAACTGTTTGCTAAATGAGAATATTAAGTGTGATATTGATGATGCGGTGTGGGGAAAACTTCACTAAGGATCAGCAGCAGCTCCCCGGCTGGCAGGCCCTCACCTAAAAGAACAAGGAGAGAGGCAGAAGAAGGAGGAAAGGTGGGGCATAGCAAGCAAGAGCAAGAGCAGGCATTTTTAGACTTATGAGAGAGAGGGGAATGTTTGAGGTGTGGTCCTTCTCCTTAACCTCAGCTAAAAAATGTTGCCTGAAAATCAAGGTTTCAAAAAAGGCATCCCTGTGTGGAGATGGGTTTTTAGAATTTACATAAAACAGTTCAAAAATGTAGCAAATCCGACAGCTTGAGTGTAAAACAACAAAGGTGCAATCACACTTTGGTTTTGCAGTTGAAAAAGGCAATGGATAGAAAGATATGTGGATTACAATAAACTAGACTGGACAAAATGTATGAACTAACAGGTCGAGATCCATAGAAGACTATGCACATCTGATTTCAGGTCATTATAATGAGAATATATTCAGCTGATCAATATGGAGGGTGGAATGTGCCAAAATGAAATATATAAATACACAATTAAAGCGCGAAGCTAGCGCGGAGCTGTTTATGAGGCAAACTGTGATTAAATGCGTCTGTCATTACATAGTGGGGCTATGTCCACACCAATGTCAAAATCAAACCTACACCCTTGGCAGTGACAGACCAAAGTAATGGTTTATGACTCGATCAGCGTTAGTCCCGCCCACTGAGTTTGATGGGTGAGGTTGACAGATAAAATAAATTCATGATGTGCTGCACCACTGCCACAATGAAATAATTAAATAAATAGTGAAATAAATATATACGTTTTTAAATTAAATGAATTGACATTTTAATTAATTAATGACACATTTAATTAATTAATAATGTATTTAATGAAACATTTAAGTATGTTTCATTTAAGTATTTATTTCCAATTTTAAATAATTAATGGTATATTTAATCAACTAATTGTGCATTTAATAAATTATGTATTTATTTATTTCCAATTTTAATTAA
>OMNN01101752.1:0-16436 GCA_900302755.1 Chromis chromis
CCTCAAGATATGTATTATACTTTAAAAATATAGGTGCTATTTAAAGTGTAGTAAATAAATTAAATAAATGAACAAACTCCTGAATGCTTTTTCTGTTAGTCTGAAAGAAGAAGCTTATGAAAGCAAAAATATCTGACCAATGCATGAAAAAAACAGTCCTGCAGTGTCTTGCTTTAAATATTAACAGCAGGTTCATTTATTTGAAATACATCCCATTTATACTGTTTTCAGAAATATATAGACATCAACATTTCTGATGTAATTATACAAAAGCCACTGGTGACTGCCAAGAAATTAGTTTGGCATCCCGATCACTCAAATGAACATGTACAGTAGTAGGCAAACATACAAAGCTTACATAATCTTAGGAAACATTGACCTGCAAAATCTAACAGATTTTTTTAAACCACAAATAATCTTAATCAGTCTTTTTCTTGAGCTGACAAATTCAGAGCACTTTCTTTGTCCCTTTAAGCTCTGTCTCCCAAGTGACGAAGCAATGCACACTGAAAGGAATAAATGGCCTGGATATGGTGCTGCCACGTTGTTCTCGTTCTCTAAATCACCCTGAAAACATGCCATTTCTTTCATGTCCCACAGGACAAGGTGTTATGTGCGATGGATATAAAGCACACAAAAAAAAGGGACATCAAGAGACACTTACTCTTAAAGAGCTGCTGTGGGTAACTAGCTTGATTTTTTTTTCCCTGCAAAAAACACAAGCATCCAAGAAAATGGTTTTTGGAGTTGATCTAACCCACCCAGGATCTTCATGTGCCTTCTGATTCCTGTCTGTGTCCCAGGATTTCGTGTACACCAAATTACCTATTGCTCCTTGGGTGCAGAGGAAATATTTTAAAAATTCATGCTCATGCCAGGTGGAAATGTCAAGGCTAAGAGCAGTTTGTTGTCACCCTGTGCTAACAGAGGCTATTAGCAGGCTTCTTTTGGTTTCCAAGCATTTTTTCAGCAGGGTTGCAGAGGACTCTGGAGCGTGCTGCTTGGCATGTCCATAAATGGCGTGTTTCTTTTCCGACTGAGATGCTTTAGTCGGAGCTCCTCTCTGAACTCGTAGCTGAGGAGACCGGGCTCACGGGTGCACAGATGAGCATAGGCATCTGCTAAAGCCCTGACGTGGGGTATGGTGAGTTCTGTAGGGCGTAGAATGGGGTCCACATCTGCCTTCTGCATCATCTCCTGTGTGAGCTCGACACGACACGCCTCAGGGAACAACTTTCTGGGGAAGATATGAGAAGATATGTTTCCTACACTCAGGTCGCTTTGATATCTTAATGATCATGCAACTTTAATGGCATTAGAAAGTTCAAACAGAGAGAAATTATCCCTCAGCAATTATTTCAAATCTGTGAAGTTAATTGAAATCACACAAAGAGCTGCTCATGAATTGTTAATTTACTCCGCTGCCATGCTACATAGTCAAGAGATGTCAAAAAACTCACACAGACGCAAAAGTTCTCGAACATAAAGAGGGCAGCAGTGATTTGAATTTCAAATTTTCATTTATTTTGCCGGCTCTCACCCTGAAGAAACTCTCCACTTCATTCAATATGGAGAGGTAGCTGTGTATTTTTAAAGACATTTCCCTGTCTAAGATGTTCTTTTGTAAATCTGCAAGTTAGTGAGCAATGGCCAATTCCAGACTCTGCACTGCAGATGCTTTTTAGGTGCTTCATCGCTCACCAATTTTGTGCCACTGCCGCCAACCCGCTGCAGTTACATAAAAAAAAAAAACTCTGCCTCGTCTTCCTATGCCACCTCAATGACTCATAATTGCTGCTCTCTTTCACACAGCCAGTGCTCTTTTGTTATCCGGGCCTACATACGCTTCCCTAACAGGCACGGGGGCGATGGACAGCATGCACATGAATGTGGGCGTGTGGGTTTGTTGCTAGTGGTTTTGAACGTGGCTCTGAAGTTTCTCCACTGTTCGGCTGTTTGGTTACAGAAAGCCTCAAAAGCAGTGTCTTCACATGTCAGCGCGGCAAATGAGAGAAAATCAAGCAAATCTAAAACCATTCCAATTAATGATGAGATGGAGACGCTGCTGTCAGAAAGCAGGATGAAAAATGTAGAGAGAGAATGACAGATGAGGACGAGACGAGATTAAAAAATAAAAGGGAGTAAAAGAGGATAGAGGCCCTGCAAGCTCCATCAAGTTGTGTAATTGTGCTTACTCTACTCCTTTATGGCAGTGCTTCCTGCGGAACTGGAAAATGTTCCTGACGACTTTCTCCACCAGCTGGAAGGGCTGTTGGATCTGGGGTTGAACCAGAGGGGTGAAGTGAACGACTCCCACGTCCACCTACACACACACACATAAAGACAGCAAGAGGAAATCCAAACAGCAGGGGGTTAGTACAGACCTTTAAAGTAGATTGCAATGAGTGTGCTCATGGGAATGTGGCAAACAACTGGCATGAAAGGGCAGGCAGGTGTGATGATGAGACGAGAATGCAGAGTGCAGAGAAAAGAGCTGGGAAGAAAAGCTCGGCTGAAAAATGGCAAGAGATACAAAGCTGGACAAAGAGAGGAAGAGAGAGAGGGAGAGAGAGAGGGAGAGGGAGGCAGAGGGATCCACACACTGGGATAAAAGAAAAGAGGGGAGGTAGAAAATAAGATGACGCAGCATGGCTGGCTGGCGAGCTGGTTCCAGTTGCCACAGTAACACCTGTGCGATGGACCATAGAAACTGAGCCTCTCTCTGTCGCTGCATCATCTTAACACCTACAAGCCTGAGTCAGTGTAGCGCGCATCTCTTCATCCCGCTGTCTTTGTCAATTCGGCGCGAGCATTTCCACTGAGTGTGAAAACATTGCAGAATAAACACGTATAGATCCAGAGATGGGTACGTTAGGCAGCCGCAGAGCTCACATCCTGCTTTATGGAAGACTCAGTGGGCAGAGGTACGATGGCTCATATACCTGCTTCTGAGTAAAAGAAATCACCTAATAACATCAACTATCATTATTAAGACCCCAGTTTTGTGAAGCTTTGCTTGGTTAGCACATTTTTGAAAAGTAGATGCAATGAATGTAGCTTTTTGAAGGTCACCTTTGCAGAAATAGTCCCCACTAGTGTTGCAGGATGAACTGGGGCAGCAGTTCACAACCTTATTTGTCTAAACTACCACCATAAACCAGTCAGATGAACTCTAGTACTGATTTATCTCCACCTATCATGTCCCAAATACACTCATTTGATAGATTTTAAACTGCAACAATGACAGCATACAACATAAGCGAGTACACCCCTGTGCAAAATCTCTTCAACATCAAATGATTTCAAATTGCATCACCTCCCAATATATTCCTTATTTCTAAGTTGTTACGTAGTGTGTTTCGTCTTATGAACAATCAGAACCAAATACTTAAGAAAAACTATATTGAAACTACAGGCCCCCAAAAGGAAATACCCCTGTAATCACTCACACACAAGTTAGAAAATCTGTGACCACTGTAATAAAACTACACTTGTGAATTCCAATTAGGCCTAGCTGCATTAACAATTGTTATGAAAATGATCTTGAAGACAAATGTTGTATCTTTCTGGAAGTAGGTAGGTACTTTATTGATCCCGAGGGAAATTTAAGCAACCAGCAGCACATTAAACATGAAAAAAGATGCAGAAAATGCAAGAGCACAAGATAAAAAACAACAACAATAATAATAACAACAATAAAAATAAGAAACAGTGCAAATTAAAACAGTGCAAAAATTAGTGATGTGCAAAAAGAGTCTCCATCATAGCTCCACATGGTACAGAATTGTCAGAGTAATTTGAAAATCTGATTGTATTGACAATCAGGAGGTAAAGAACAAGCCACAGTACCACTATTCAAAGTTAAAATGACGCCATGGACAGTGCCCTACTGTTACAATTAAGCTCTGAAAAATAGGTGGAGACGTGCTTCTGACTTGTCACAGGGGTTATCAGGAGACATCAAGTGTCAAGAACGAAACATGCACAACATAAACTTTTACAGATGGCACCCACGAAAAGCCTGGTTTGTTCTTTGGCACTAAACTGCAAAATTAAACTTTGCTAAATAACATGAAAAGACGCCTGGCGATAAGACCAAGACAAATCTCTTTGGCTCAAATGGCATCCTGCATGTTTGTCATGAACCTGGCCAGGACTACCACAGTGAATGCATAGTCCCGACTGGGGCTGCATGAGGGCAAAAAGTATTGGGGAGATGACATTTAGAGATGACACCATAAATGGCCTAAGTTTTTAATACAGTAAATATAAATGGTTAGTTTTTAATTTTACATGAGAGCAAATATCCAACTTTTCAACTTAGAAATTGTGATTATTGTTTTGAAATGTGAATCATTTGACATTTAAATGACACTGCACAAGGCTGTATTCTCTTCTGTTGTAGAATGTTGTAATAATTGAACTAATCTATAGGTGAGTTTAATGATGGTGGCATCTATCCATTATATTTAACTACCTATTACAACTATGTCATATTTCTGACCATTTATTTGATCCATTTAGCTATTTCAGCTTTTTATTTGTTACTCTCAGTTCAATATTCCAACCGTTTATTCAATGCTTTTATTAATTTAAACTATCTAACCACTACTTTTAGTCGTTCAATGCTCTATTAATTTCCTTTAACTATCACTATTTCACTCTTTTATACATTATTATGAGCTAACTATTTAGACTCTGCAACTCACTATGCAGCTAATTTCATTTTCATGGCACTATAAGTAATTTAATATTACAGCTGACCCAATATATGGATATATTCTCAATTCAAATGCAGTTTCTATTTTGTCAAATTAGATCATATGCTTTACATTTTTTTCACATACCCCCTGGGAACTGCTGATGTATCCCCTTAGGTACAAGTGCCCCTGTTTGGGAATCTCAAGTGGACTACAGTAAAGGAGCGGTGGTGGGAATCTCACTCACACTAGCAGCCGCTTCTCGATCCTTCCTGTGTCAGCTCTAAGCTGACATGACACGCTGTTGAAGGGATCTTGTCAGACTCAGCAGACCCTTTCAAGCACACATACATACACACAATCTCTTCCCACTCTATGTCTTGTTCTCCTGTAAAGGATCATCGACTTTCTCTATCTTCTCAAAGTCACGATGGGATCAAAAGAACCAAAATATATTAAAAAGACTATTCTTAAATCTCTCAATCTTTGCTTTTGCAGCACATCGATAAACATCTTTTAAGAGTGTTTCGCATGATGCTATTCGGTCCAGCAAGTTATAGCCTAAGGAGCTACTATCAGGGTGATAGTGCAATATGTGTGGACCAATGGCACAGCCAGACAGTGGGCAGCGGAGCAGAGCGGTCGCCTGTCTGTCTTTCCATAGTTGGTAATAGCATTGCTTCCCTAGTGAGGAAGCACTGAGACGGACTGACCGGCTGAGCAGACTGACAATGGGGTTCCGTGGAGACACTTCATAATAATAATACATTTCATTGCCCATAAGTGCTTGTTGGCTTTAAGTGCTTTTCATGATACTCAGAGTTTTTTATAGCAAGAAAAAATAAACATCTTTACAAGTAGGTCACATGTCTGTCTGAAAGGAAGAAAATGAGATTTGAAAGTGGAATATGTTTTTTCTGGAATGAAGAATGTTTAAGCAGAGAACAAAGAAAACAGAAGACAGCAGGTATGTAAATGGAGAGAAGGCATAATTTGTGAAGAAATGAAGCATGCAGGTGCATGAATGGCAACACCGCATGTTAATTTAAAGTTTAAAGACAAGTCAAACATGCAAATAACACATACCCCAAGGACAAGCTCCCCTTCCTCCTCATACTACAGAGAGGTAAAATAAAAGGACATCTAATTCAGCTCAACAGCCCTCCTGTTGTGACTACATGCCCTGTGGAGCTCCTCATGCATCCTTGCAGCTTGTATTTCTGGATTGTGTGACTCACTCTCATTCACAGCTGCCTTTTGCTTTTCCTGGGCTCGGGGCTGGTGTCGATAATTAGGGGAGGAAAACTAAAATGGTCCAAAAGGCGCGTAAAGGATTTCTAATGAGCTGTTTAGAATCCCCTTTTCTTTGAACAACCGAGCTGGCGTTCGGTAGCACTTGTAAAACGTAGCACTATCTCTTATCAGATCTATAGATTCCAGTGTAGTCCAACATACCCGGCTGCTGCTGAGCTTCCTGCCGCAGTGGCGTTTAATGGGACGGCAGCGATGGAAAGTGTTTGTCTCAACAGCCCCTGAAGGCTATGTGCTATAATAGTGCAGCGAAAGCTACAAACTCTTGGGTTCAGCATTAGACGGTTTGACAAGGAAGGAAGAAAGAAGGATGTTATGAGTTGAAGCTGCAAGTGCACGCACTGTACAGCTGTTAGGTAAATCTACTGTTGAATTTTAATGTTGGTTTTTGTCATGTGCAACACGGTCTAACATTGAATGATTTATTTTGCGGTGATGAATAAGTCTGTCGGTAATACAGTAACCCTTTTAGTTCACATGATGCATTTTAAATCCAAAGACCATGTGGCAGGTGTTGTCAAGGGCATTGAGAGCTGTGGCTGCATCATTTGGTTTGTATTATGAGAATCAATTCCTCAACCTGTCACATCAAAATGTAAGGACTCCGGGTTTTATATCTGGATTTAGCAAAATGCTTATTTCAGTGATTTGGCGGTGCAAAATCAGACCATCATCTGTTAGGAAGAAGCAATAAAAAGGAATGCCTTTAATTTCACTCTCTGCTGGAATAATTAGGCCATTTATATTCCCCACTTCATGATTTAAGAGAGAAGCAAGGGGAAAAGTCGATATTGGAACTATACAGGCAGCAGCATTTCAGCCATCAGCTTGTCCAAGTCACTTTGCTGCTATGATTTATGTATGGCCTTGCTACACGGCTTCACTAGGTAGCACCACTGTAATATATCCAGCTCCCTGCCATTAATCCTTCCCCTGATAACCTCAACATGCAAGGAAACTCCATCTTAAATCACGCACTGTCACCTGGCCCCACTACTGTGGTGCTATGAACATGCCTTCACCCCCGCCCCCCTCCCCGCAAAACCCCTCAAATACTTTGCATCTGCTGAGAGATCCTGAACTTGAGAAGCAAACTGACTCATTGACTCGATCTTATAAATGTAATATCTGTCCTCCTGGCTCTGCCTCCTATTTCTCATCCCCCCTTGTTTACGAGGGTGGCAGTGAGGATCACACATACAAAGTAGACAGAGACTGGAAATCATTTCTTATAGGCTTAGCAAAGCACCGCATTTAACAGAGAAAAACAAGTGAATCATTACCACTGATTTGGCCTGTTGATTAGACTGTTAAGCAAGAATCTATACTCAAGCTCATGAGCATTGTTCTTACTCTGACTCTTTCAATTTAAATAATTTGATCAGGTTTGAAAACTAAGACATTTATACAGACTCTGAACCTGCCTCTCGTCCTACATATGGTGTCCTAAAAAATCTGATGAACCAACAATGAACCCTTGTACTTCTTTGAACAGCGACACCTTCTGTAAAGACGAGTAGTATACTGGTGATTCCCCTGGTAGAGCCTGTGAAAAGGGCAAAATATGAGCGATCTCTATCTAAAAGTCACACATCTGTTTTTGTCCACCACTCAAGACCTTTTCTGACCCACTTGAGCACAATAGTCACACATCCATATTAACACACTTGTGCATTAACCATATTTCACATGTTTGACCTTCCCTAAAGCTCAGCAGGGAACTCTATTACTCCAGCCTTGCCCTGTGGTTCTCCGGCTCCCCTTTCCCCATTTCCACCTTCGATGTGTCTTTCTTGGTGAGTTCTTGCCCAATGGCGTGTGAGCGGTAATTTGTCATGTCCCTCTAAGCGTAACCAAGATGAGATGGCAGGGGCCCTGGGGCACTCGCCACTGCGCTATACCTGAACCACCGACGCTTGGGCTTACATAATGGCAGGTTCTGAGAAAGTGCAGGGGGATGGAAGAAAGCCGTATACAGCCGGGGAATACGAGAGAGAAAAGCTCACAGAGATCCGGCAACCAAAGGGGGAAGAGCTGCATTAATCATGACAATACCTTGAGAAGACAACCTCCATTACATCAGTGGAGGAAGACAGCCTCTAGGAGAGGAGAAGGCAGCAGTCAATGCCACAGAATACACCAGGCTGATATTGCTTCAGGGGCTTAAGAAGGAAGGGCTTTGGCTTCCTGTGCAGGCAGTCCAGCATACTTCCCATGAAATCGCCCATGGCATGCACACACGACATGCAAAACTGCAGTCCAAGGCTTTGACAAGATCAGCTCCCTGGAGAGCCGCTTTCGTCATAGAAAAGCTTGAACTTTGCCCAAAAATGTGAAATTTACTCTACCAGTAAATGAGGACAGCATGGGAAAAATACTTTAGATGGGCTATTTAAAAACTCATAAATGCCAATCCCCATTGTTCATTTGGGAGTCGTGTCTTAATAGAGTAAGCTCTTTAATCACGCCGATGCCGGTAATTTCCCAACATGTCACAAGCGTTTTGCCTGAGACAGGTTTACACATATTATGTATAGTGAAACTGGACCCAGGCTCTGCTACACAACAAGATTGCGTTGACAGCGACATCACAGCTATCACTCGACACCTTGCATCTGAACTGTGAACAAAACGCCTTTGCGAGACGATGAGCACGAAAACCAATTACGCAAGGGAGGACATAAAAGGGGAAAATGCAAATTGGACGATAAAAGCCCCTCATGTGGGCAAAAGGGAGCGTGGCCGGTCCTGCTACGCTGCAGAAAGTCTAGAGAGCTCTGCTGTGAGGTGATAAAATAAAGGGGACCACGTTTATAATAGCCTGCAATATCTTCACACATCACAGCATCACACATCACAGCGTCACATCTGCACTCACCGGGTGTATGTTAACCGCTTTTTGCTCTTCTCTCCTACCGTCTTTTTCCTCTCCTTTCCTCCATTCCCGCTATAATCTATTTATTTATTTATCTTGCTCCCCACAGAACAACACCAGCATCAGCACTTAAGATCTCATCGGTTACAAGGAGACAGGTCACACACATCATACTTTAGTGTGGCTGCAGAAAACTGGAAAATTTCTCATCTTGCTGCAGCGGTATCCCACAAGGAGTTGTGAGAATGTAGCGCTGAAGGTCAACACCAGCATGCTGGCCAGATCTCATTTTAAGAAAAGGGTCTCTTAGGGGTAGTTTACAGGAAAAACAATAGAGGCTAGAGAAAGCACTGGGTCGAATTAAACAAACAGATCAATAGCTAAACAAATCAATTGCTACCAACCTATCTGCACGTAATGACTACACATCACTGTGGCCAATACCTGGTCCTTATACTGTAGCTGGGAGAGAGGCAAAACAATTTCCCACAGCTGGCTGTTTCCGTTGATGTGCCCATGCAGCAAAAATAATAGCAACGCACATCTGCGTTTACAAGGATATCAGGTCTATTAGTCCTGCCTGATTTTTTTCCCGCCCCTCTCTCATTTTGTCCTCTTTGTCATTCATGAATCAAGGCCATCCTAGACACTCCCTCCTCTGTTGTACGTCCTCTACAGAGACGAGAGGAAAGACAGGCAAAGACAGGGGAGCAGCTGTGAGTTTTAGCCGCCTGCTGACTGATGCCTGATGAAGATGACGCTCCAGGGAGGGTCAGTTTTGGCATGGTGGGGGACAACTTGCTCCTCTGGCCTTTGGACTAGCACTGAAACAAACACAGCCTCATACAATATAAAAGTCTGACTCGCTCATCTGGTCATAATGATAGCAGCTATTTCTTCTGTCTTAATTAGATTACCCATCCCAGTTGTGTAGTGCGGCTACAATTGGAAATCTTATCTAGACTTTGCATCTCGGCCAGTTCTTATCTTTTCACAACAGCAATATTGCATTATGATTATTGAGAAGCGCAATACAAGAATGGGGTGGATTAAATTTAGTTAGTTAGTTTAAATGACAGAGGAAGAATAGTCATCCCAGCCCGGAATAATGTCTGAAGAGACAAATGTCAGTATCTACTGCCAAGCTTATGGAGCAGCAAATGGCATTTTGGAAACTTTCATGCAGTCACATTATGTTGAGTTAAAACTGTAGCCATTTTTCATTAAATTAAAGTCTGTCATTTTGGACATTTTTGCCATAATTACTACGGCATATTCACAAAAACTATTCCACCAGGCAAAAAGTATTCACTGGTTACCAAAGTGTTATCCACTATGCACTGTATACTTTTAACAGAACTTTTCAATTGCTTAGACATGTTTTACTAGCTGGACTAGTGATCCACAACAGGGTAAACAACAATAAAATTAAACTGAAAAATGTGCTAGCCCATTCTGAAGTGCAATTCATGAACACCTGAAGAGAAAACACAGAGACTCTAATTGGCGTGGACTCACTTTACATATGTCTGCTTCTCTCTGTGCTCACATATAGTTATTGTAATTCAGCTGAATTCCTAATAAAACTGTTCTTATTTACATTTTTTACAAGTATGAAATGGTGACTAAGACACAGCCCATTAAGACTGCATGTTAACCACCAGTCACTTCCAAGCTTTGCAGCTAAAATCATGATATTGTAATGACATCATCTGACAAACTCACCATCCCACATGAGTTAAAAAACAATGGTTGTGCTGTGACTTTTTCAGTGAATTTAAAGCTGCTACCAAAGTCAGAGAACAATTACACAAACAGCAGAAAAGAAGTTGATGTAGCTTGTCTATGCTTGTAGAATATCCACCCTGTTCATGTTGCATGTTGTTTAATACAATGACCTTATGTCTATTACATTTGAGTTACCAGTTTAGTTTTGCACCAAATCTCTGTTTATACTTCATACTGTGCTGCATAATACAGCAACATAGAGTAAACTGGGATAATGACTTTGTTATTATAAAAAAAAGAAAGAAAAAATCTTGAAAAGGGGTATCTTCCCCAACACCTTGGGGAAGATGCCCCCCCGCTGGGGCAAGAACCCTAGGGGGGATTATGATGATCATAATCATATATGATTATGATTATAATACTAATTATGTATGAGATTAACTTTATTTTCAATTTTTTATGTTGCACTTACTTTAACTACAGCATAAATGTTAGATAACGCATACAGAAATCATTTTTGATCTTTTCATTTTTTAAATCTAGCTACCTTTATGTCAGACAGACAGATGAAGATGCATTTTTCACTTCTAGTTAGATTTTATGTTACTATATTAGATGAAGGTGTACATAATTTATCACAAATCTAGGCTAGAATAATAAAAATCATTAATGTGTTTCAGAAGTCCTACTCATGGAATTTCACATATAAAAAAAAATCTGGTTCAAACTAATGGATAAACCTTAATAAGATTCTAATGTTAAAAGTGGAAAAAAAAAAAAAAAAGTTTTATATGTATATTCTTACCATCAACATACCTCATAACCAGATGCTCCCCGAACATAATTCCCCTCCTGACCACCAGATCCACTTTTCATTTCAGGTTGTGCTTTGGATGATGGTGCACTTACTAATCTTTAAATAGCACTGAAGTAATTTGACTGGATGGAGGAGATCAAAAGGTGTGGTTTTGAGGTATGTTGATGTAATACTTGAAAAGTAAAAACGAAATGTCGATGTCAGAAATTTAAATGTCAACGATAGTCAAGTTATAACTTCTAGCTACTTGACTCTATCTTAAGCTAATAATGTTATGCTATATTAGCTTGCGCTAGCTTAGTAGCTTGAATTTTTTTGCGAGAGTAATCCAAGCATCTTTTGTGATTTTAAATCAGTTTTAAGTCAGAAATGTAAATATTAACGATAATAAAGTTACAGTCGAATTATAACTTCTAACTAGCTGACTTCATGTTAAGCTAATAATGTTAAGCTATGTTAACTTGCACTAGCCTGCTAGCTTGAATTCTTTGCTAGTGTAGGCTAAGCATCTCTGGTCATTTGAGATTATTTTTATGCCAGGAATTTAAATATCAGTGATAAAGTTATTACTATCATTACTGTTGTTGTTGTAAACGTGTAACATTTGCCCATTCATTTAAAATTAATTAATTAAAATCAAAAATAATTTTTGAAGGAAGTGCTGTCTAACATTTATGTTGCAGCCAAAGTCATCAACATCAAAATTTCAGAATAAAATTCATGTTTTAACATTACTGTAACACATTTGTATTGATAAAAATTACCTTTAAATGTAAGATTACTCCATTTAAATTTAGTTTTCTAATAACAAAGTTGTAGTCTAGCCTCTAAATATGTACCTTAAGCATGCTTTATGTGTACATATTATATTGCCATTTTAAATAACTGTATTTTAAAAGCGTGTTAGCCCAATTGAACCTAACACAGAGCTTAAAGATGGTTATAATAGAGCGGTACATGTTGGTTAAGTAGCGGATCGGCTGGTTGTTGTCGTGACAGGAGGAGGTGACAGTAGTACAGTAACAGTCGGGAGCTGCACTGTGAGGATTCGCCGTTTTTTTTTTTTCAAGTTGTGAGGCAGAAACACACACATTCATATACACACACACAAACACACACACACACATCGGCGAGGAGAGAGAGAGATAGAGAGCGAGAGAGCCGGAGAGAGCCGGAGAGAGAGAGAGAGAGTTAGAGAGGGGGAGAGAGGGAGGCAGGCTACGGTTATTTCTCGCAGGCTCCGGCCGAGCCTGTGTGGTCTCTCTACACTGTTGCTAAGGAAATGGATGTGTTGAATGGATCCGCGGTCCGGGCTGAATTGTCCTCCTCGCCCCCTCAGCAGCCTGCCGTCTCTCACTGTGTGACTGTGTGTGTTTACAGGAATCACTGCGAACAACGTCAGCGGCAGCTCTGCACCAGCCGGGGTAAGGGATTATTTCAACATCGCATTTTTTACCTCACCGGATCGCGAAACAACCGCAAACAATTAGGCTGAGCTGTGTGTGTGTTCAGAGCCGGGTTTGTTTAGATGACAGAGACCACGATGCGCCGGCCACAAGTCTGACCAAATGATCATAAAAAGGACCCGTACGTTCACAAAGTTTGATTCTAGAGGCTGATTTCATTATAACATGTATTTTACCTTGAGATAACGCTGTGTGAGTGTTTCAAAGCTGCTCAGGTTATGAGATAAACAGCAGTGAAATCAAAGTGGGAGAATATACAGTATATTAGTGGGGTGAGGGCACTGCAGCTTTAAGTCCACATAGCTATTGAGCATTGCAAATACCACAAACTCATTTCTCCCTCTCCAATAACAGCTCTGTGGGGCTCCATAAAGGCAAAGGAGAAGCCAGCATGTAGGAAATGCACACATGCACAACAACCTCTGGTGTTTTGCTTACCTGTAGTCAGCCAGAGCCAGCTCTTACTGCTCATGCCTCACGCTGTCCTTTGTTTCCAGCCAGAAAAAAAAGTCTGTGCTTGTGTGAGGTGAATAAGATGAGAAGAGAAGAAGGGAGTGCAAGGAGACCCACTCAGTTCAATTTCTCATTTTCGTCTCTCTCCTCCAGTCCAGTGGAGCCGCAGCTGAGGAGCTGAGGAACTGGGGGTTTGACTGGCAGCTGGTACGACACCGAGGGAGGGGAGAGAGGCGGCTGGGCAGCGGGGTCGACGAGCCTGGCTGGCGCTGGGTGAATGCTGCCTGGAGAGGACAACGGCTGAGGCGGCAGCAGCAGCATCGACTTGAAAAGGAGCATGGCATCCACGGGCATGCAGATATTTGGATTTGTCCTGGCGCTGTTGGGCATCATGGGTGCCATGGTGGCCACTCTGCTGCCCAACTGGAAGGTCAGTGCAGATGTGGGCTCCAACATCATCACAGCAATCTCCCAGATGCAGGGATTGTGGATGGACTGCACATGGTACAGCACAGGCATGTTCAGCTGCACACTGAAGTATTCCGTGCTTTCATTACCTGCGTACTTGCAGACTGCTCGCACCACCATGGTGCTGTGCTGCGTTATGGCTGCCATGGGCCTCTGCCTTGCATCCTTGGGACTAAAATGCACACGCTGGGGAGGTGGACGGCGCTCTAAGCGGCATGCTGCAATTGCTAGTGGTGGCTGCTTTGTCGCTGCAGGCTTTCTGTGTCTGGTGCCTGCTTCTTGGTTTACCAACGAGGTCATCACCAACTTCCTGGACTCCAGTGTGCCCGAGAGCAATAAGTTTGAACCAGGGGGTGCAGTGTATGTGGCCTTTGTTTCAGCAGGTTTCCTCTTTGTTGGGGGGTCCATCTTCTGTATGTCCTGCTCGGGGAAGAGGCATGGCCCCCAGGACCTGGTCCTGCTCCCTCCCCCTGACAAATTGCTGCTCCAGCAGCAGCAGCAACAGCTGCTTCAGCAGCAGCAGGAGCTCCAGCACCAGTACTGCTCTCTCTCCCCATTAGACAATAAGACTGGCTATAGCCTGCAGGACTATGTGTAATAAAACAGCGCTGTGTACGCTACGGCTAAAGGAAGACGAGCCTGAGGGGAAACCATCACAGCTTATCCTACACACTAGGCTCTACTCCAGATGGAGGTGGAGAAAAAATGAGAGAGGAGGGCAACAACTTTGAATCCATTTTCCCTTCTCCTCTATCTTGCTCTTCTCCCTTTTTTTCTGTTTTGCAAGCACAAGCAGTGGAGGTATTCCCTAAGCAGCGCCTTGGAACAAACAGTGTGAATGTGTAAGGAGCCAGGATAAGGTGCTGCAGAATCGAAGGAAGCCGCTAACCAAATGCAGACATCCTTCATCAGTAAATCACAGAAAGAGTTCCCCGGGGAATGGATTAAGCAAATAAGGAAGCCTACCGTGTAGATTTTTTTTCCTCACCAAAGGTTTGAATTGAAAGAGAAAAGCAATCATTTAGCTGCTATTTACAATCGTTCGGTACACTCCCATTTGACAAAATAGGCAATATAATGCCCGAGAACAGTAAGTGAAAACGTTTTCATAGCGAGCCACTGTAGTTTTTCGTATACTTATCCACTAGAATGCTACGTGGAATTGATTGAAATAAATGGTCATATTTTTGTTAGCTACTAGAATGATGTTGATATTTTGCCTCTAAAGCATGCTGTGTGGAGCCTGTCTGTGTATTAATACAGCGGAATGCCTGGTAGAAGACTGAGACATAGCCACACAATGCCTGTGCCTGAAAAGCTGTAGAAACATTACCCTGCTGTAACTGTTCAAAGAGGACTGTCAGGAGGAGGAGATGTGGGCTGCTGGGCTGGATTTAAGAAAGAAAATGCAGACAAACAGATGCCTGCGTCTCTCTCAGCAGGTGGAAATATGAGAGAGATGGAGAGAAATTGGCAGGAAGAGATTCATTGCTTCAGTAGAGTGGACTATCTGGTACGCTGTTCTCCTATTTCCATCCAAACGAACAAACCAAAAAAAAAAAAAAAAAACACCTTCCAGTAAGTAGCGGCTACTCATCCCAATCCATTCCAGACATGCACACCCACCCACCCACTTACACATGCTCTTGTGTGTCTCCATGTACACAGTAAACACTCAGACACGCCGGCTTTTTGCATGTGCTTTTCTCTCCCTGTCATCCGCCTCCACACTGCCATGGAAACGGAATTCAGCATTCAGATATCTTTATTGTCTCGGGGTATGTGCATGTCAGTCAGCGAAGTTGTTTGAAGGGGGGGGCATCTTTTTCTCTCGCCATAAGCTTTAATCAGAGCCTCTGCTCACACTACTTTCACTAATCCCCCTTTATTAGCCAGTGACAAGAGGCAGCATGCCTGGTCTGAGGTTTTAGAGAATGCTTTTCTATGGTGTTTATGCCATGCAAGTAGACTTACGGGGACAAACAAATGTTTAATGGTGCAGTGGCGGGGAGGCAAAAACAGCCGAAAAGGAGAAGCTTCTTGAGTCATGGTTGACTGGATAGCTGTGTGGCAGGCAGCTAAAAAAGGTTTGACTCATTCTCCATATGTGACTTGTTTTCCAAGTGCGTCAGCAGTGCGCATATGCTACCAGTCCGCACCTGCAGAAGGTCTCGGTGTCTTAAATTGCATCCACTTGACTGTGTCACCATTCCTTTTTTACTTACCCGTCACTCTCTTCTTTTTTTACTCAATCCCCCCTGTCCTGCTTGTGTCACATGTCACATAGATGTGGTCTCTGACAGGAGAACGCTGATGCATGTTGAAAGCATGTCCTACCGACACACACCAGGCACACATAAACAAAACTCCCTCCTACTCATATGTCAGGAGCGCGGCTACGCTTTCACGGCTATTTTGCAGAGTGTATCGCCTGTTCTTCTCTGAGGGAAGGATATGGGAGGAGTATTGTTTTTGTGCTTGAGACAGGCCTTGGCAGTGATCTATAGAACCGCACATTCTCTCCTTCTCTCTCATAAACATGCAGCTTCCTGGGGGAGAGCAGATGGCTAAGCCCAGCTCGCCACCTGCAGGCTGCTGCCGGCACACCACGGGCATCT
>OMNN01101752.1:16456-32119 GCA_900302755.1 Chromis chromis
ACCACGGGCATCTCTGTGGGCGCCGCTGCCGGCCCTGGCAGCCCTGCAGGGCCAGGTTTCCACCCCACCCAGACTTAGCCATCTTGCCCAGCTCAGACTTCAGCTGACAGAACTGGCCTCCTGACAAAAACTCACTGCCCAGGCACCATAACCAATGCAATAAACAAAGTAAAGAATGTGCCATGTCATCTACTAATACTGACACGTTATGTGTTTTGAGAATGTGCCAAATCGTCTCATGATGACAGGTTTTAATAATATCTGGAGTTCTTTGTGTTTATTTTTTTATTGCGTTGTTTGTACATGAATTATACATTAGCAAATGTTTTATGGATTTGTGATTTGTTCTGCCAGACTAAGTCTCAAGTCAACTAGATACTTGTGTACAGTCCAGTGCAGCTTTCGAGGGTTATTTTAAATCCTCTTTATTCCTCATTTCCCAAAGCACAGCAGGACTTCACTGCGTATGAGAGTTTCATAAGGAAGACATGAGTGTGGTATTTTGTAAAAGAAAAAATTTATTTGTTTCAGGAATTATAGTCTATTGTAAGTCTGTGACAACTGTACACAAGTGTCTAGGCTTTTAAGGGGTTTGTTTTCACTGAGGGATCAGGATTCCCTCAGATTGTTTCAATATAAGATACAACGCCATGTTCATACCATATCTTCTTTATAAGAAGACTACTCAGTGCACCTTTACCTGTGTTACTTTATTTGACAGCAGTTTGGTTCAAATGGCTGAGCATTCCAGGCTCTCTGGACCAGTACAAATACATAACACAACTGGCACTCTGGAGAAAAAAGGGAACGATTTCTGTCTGAGAGGATTCAGCAGGGAATTAGGAGCTAGTGATTTCTCTTTTTTGTGGCTGTGCAGCTTGATCATCAGCACGCAATTCCATTAGCTTATAAATGGCCAGAGTGCAAAGCGACTAGGTCCTAAAAGTCTAAAGAGTAACTACTCTCCTGCATATTACTGTACCAAGACATTGATTTATCATTTTGATAACTGCAGCTTATTTTTGTGGTTGCTTTAGCACTTCTTACTTTGCCAGAGCATATTTGTGATGAACAGTTCACAAGTTCTGATACAGTTGTCTCAATGTGCTTGTGCAAGTAGTTCTATTTTTTACCAATAAAACTATTTTGTGAAAGCAACGCGCTGTATGTTGTGTGCTTTTATGTGTGGCTGATAAGGATGGAGATAGCGTTCATCTTCTTGCCAAATCTACAGATTGCCAAATGGTACAGGCTGTTCTGAGTGCAGGCAGGCAGGCAGGCAGGCAGGCAGGCAGGCTGCTCATACGCAGCCCCCACGAGCATAGCAGATAAGACCAACTAAAATAGACATCCATAAAACATTACTATGTACAAATGGATTTTGAAAAAAAAAGGGATTTGTCTAATACGGTTCCCAAGCTCTCCCAGTTATTCCTTAGTGGGATGATAGCATAATGAAACAATAACAAGACCCCCGGGAGTGTGAGGGAATGGGAGCTATCTGAGTTGGCTGGTTTATCAGACACATGGTAATGAGTTCACTGACAACATGTAAACCGGCTGCTGCTGATATGCAGTAAGACTGGCTTAGAGAAGAATGACCATTTAGAAATAATTAATGATGACCACAAAAAAAAGATAATACGTACAGTAAGATGGTGCGTTTGACAGACATTTACATCACGATCAAATGCAACTGCTGCAATGTATCACTGAACACTAGTCCAGTGAATTAGCATATATACAATTTATACTGTATGTATATAGTACATCTGGTAGCGGCGAACATGCTGGTTGATAAATGTCAAGAAATTGCAGAGCAGAAATGACAATGATTTCTATGGTAATTTAGAATAATCCATTCTTGGCTACACCCGCTTTATTCTGCCTCTTCCAGCTGGATGAGAAGTGGGGTACACCCTCGACTACCATAAGGAGATAAATAACCATGCACGCTCACACACAGCCAATTTAGAATCACCAATTAACCACCACGCATGTCTTTGGACCGTGGGAGGAAGCAATAGCACTTGGAGAAAACCCACGCAGGCACAGGGAGAACATTCAAACTCAACACAGAAAGACTTCAGCTGTTCAGCAGGTTTGAACCCAGAACCGCTAACCACCCTAATTTAGAAGCAGCTCCATTAAACAATCTGTCCTCCACCAAAGAGCGCTGACCAGTAGAGGTGAAATGATTAGCTTGTTAATGGATTAGCTGATTGGCAGAAAGACAATGGCAAGGGGGTCAACCAATTATCTGCCTGGCTGATTATCGGACTCCATAGTCAACACTTTTCTGATTATCACTATTGTTACTTTTTTGACCGACTCCAGATAAAATAAATTAATTTAAAAATGCACTTCTTTGGCTCCGATGCAGTCGCCTCTCTCCATCTGTAGTCATCACTCTGTGGTCTCAGCAATGTCCCGCCTACAGCACTTGGTTACATGTCGCTAGTAATAACCCATCAACACTGAAGCATTACTGTTAAAAAGTACTCTTTTATCTAAATATATATAAAACATTAATGACCAAAGGCATATCAATCATGTTTTGTGTTGGAGTTTGTGTTTTTCTAAAAAGTGCAAATGTATATCTGATCCAAATATCCATTATCCGTCTCCTTGATTACTAATAATTGATGTCGGTATCGGCAATAGTGAAGTTACAAGGTTACAATTTCATTTAGCAGACGCTTTTTTCCAAAGCAACATACATACAGTCAACCCCGAAATTATTCATACCCCTGGTAAATTTTGACTTAGTTGTTAATTTTATTCAACCAGCAAGTTTTTTCTTGATTGGAAATGACACAGGCGTCTCCCAGAAGATAATAAGACGATGTACAAGAGGCATCATTGTGGGAGAAATATTTCTCAGCTTTTATTTACATTTGAACAAAAAGTGGCATGGCAAATTTACCAGGGGTATGAATAATTTCAGGCTTGACTGTAGGTCAGTAGGCGGGGCAGCATTAAGGACCTTGCCTAAGGGTCCTCACTGGATACCTGCACCCTGACCGGGATTTGAACCACCGGTCTCCCATGCCAAGGTCTTTGGTGTTAGTCACTGATCTATCCAGCTGCAGTTAAACAATTCAATAGCAGCACCTATTTTGGTAATGTTTTATTAAGCAAAAATGCCAAATATTTACTTTTCCCAGCAAATTAATATTCACAATTGAATATTTTTTTGGTTGGGTGCAAAAAATAAACTTTCTACGGACCAAAAGATTATTCAGGTAAATAATAACCAGATAAACTGACACAGAAATAAAGACTACTGACTGACATTTATTTTGTCAGCTGTAAAATGTTCTGCACAGTATATTTCTTAGTCACAATTCTTTAATAACTAAATTTAAGTGATCAATATTAAAATACTGTACATTTATGTTAAAATCCCTATTGGCTGTAATAATTGAACATTTTCTCTGCTCTCATCCAGTAACACTGAACATTACGGAACAAGAATATCAATATCAATAGCAGATTCTGAAATAAACATCTTATCCTGGCAATAAACAGTTTTCTCCTGTGCCAAAATAACATTATTTACTTCCAAATTTTCCTGAAAGGCACAACAGAAAAGGCAACACGTTGAAAGCAGGGCATGAAAACTTAAACCACAATTTCTGCTCGGAATTATCAAAGTGTGCAAAAACTTGCTGCATGAAAATATCTTTAGCCTAAAGCAGAGCTCGTTTCAAATCAGAATACTGCACAGTATGTTCTCCGGTTTTAATATCTGTGTCATATAGCCTATACACTTCAGACGGAGCGCTTATTAAATTAGTTAGAATCTGGGCTCTCATTACAGCTGATTGGAGCCTCGTCGACACGGAGTGAGTGAGAATATGCTTTCCTGAAACAAACATGGATTATTCAAGGCTCCCCTCTCATTCTCCCACTCCTCTTGGTTATGCAACAAGAGTGCAGATCAAATAACTATTCCTCTCATGGGGAAACGCTAATAAGATCTGTTCCTCTGTGTATTTAACCTACATTTTCCATCAAAGGCTTGCACCCTGAGTTGCCGCTATGACAGATCTGGAATCTTTAGATGAGGGGAGGTGAGCGCTTGTCAATTCCAGGCAGGGGTTAATCATGCGTCAGCCTTTTCTTTGAACTTCTCTGCCACGTTAAATTCACACTCTTAATTTGCTGACCTTCCTGACCAGCAAAAAATCTTTCCAAAGATCACTAACAAAAAAAAAAAAAACAAGGGAAATGTAGAAGACAGTGAGGCGATGACAGCACACAAGGGAGTTAATCCACTCCACCAGTCATGCTGGCTAGACACACAGAGCGAGACAGATATGAGAGCATGTTAAGGAACTGTCACGCCATCGCTCACCAAAACTACATTAGCCATCGCCACATTGCTCAAAACACAGTGAGTGTCCCAATTGCTCCAGTATGTCACCGTGCTTAATGTGCGGCTCTTTGTTTCGGACGGCCGTTATGCTCATGGAGGTTCATACTGGAGATATAATGCGGTCATCAACGCGGAGGGAGAATGACCTTCCTTTGTTGGAGCTGCTCTCTCCTCTGGTCCCAGCGCTCATGTGAGGCTGGGGAATAATAGCAACGACCTTGGCTGCGCCGTAAACTGCTGAGAAAGGCAGTAAAAGCTATGGAGATGACAAAAGGGAGAGCTTGTAGGAAAACAATACACTCTGACAGTTCAAAGGAGGCCCTTTAATATTTCAGCTTTGAGCACGAGGCGGGACGTGTGGCGGATGGAGGATTCGGTAAGCTGAAGGTGAGGGAGGCTAAACGCTCAAAAGGGTGTGGACACATCACTTTTTCTGCTATTTAGAAGTCTTTTGATTAACAGTTTTGCATTACAGAAGACGGAGATAGATTAACAAGTGCATATGAAACTGTCAGTTAAACTAGTCAATAACTAACAATTAAATATACCTGATCACAGCACCCACCTATACCCTCAATCCGTCTAAAAAGCCTGAAATTAAGTCATGAAATCACCGGGTGTGAAGTTTAAATTGGAGCGCTCAAATAACCCTTCAAGTTAATGGCTTATAGATTGATGCGTCCCATTGTTGTGAGGCTTTTTTTTTTTTTTCTTTTTACCAGCTTCATTTGTTATCAGTGCATTGGAACTCTGCTTTACTCATTTGCAGCTTAACTTTCTTTCCTTGGACCATAGCCAGAATCTTTGAATTATTCCCCAAAATACCTGCATAACCCACCTGCCCCCCCCCTGCACGCTCGCTAACTAAACAGAGCTGAATTTGCTAAACTCCGAGCGCTGACTCTGAGCGAACCCGGCACAGTTCCTTGTTAGGAGGAGCAATAGATCTCTGGAGATGTTCATAAGCCAACTCTGCCAACCTCGGCATTTTGTTTAAGGAGAGAGGAGGAGGGGGAGTATTTTTAGCTTTTCTTTACCTCGGCTGTGTGATGTATTGAGACCAAGACTTCGGGCGTTTTCCGCCGTGGCACGAGTCATTGAAATAACTTTCCCCGATACTCCTGATACCACGTTTGACCCCGTTTATGGGATAGGAATAGGCCCAGATAAATTGTGTTAGTGTAGAACGTGTGGCGGGAGGTGAGAAAGCAGTACAGCCCCTCAGAGTAGATTCTCACTCTTACTGTTGAGGCGGGAGCTGGGCCAGATCAGGTCACAGAAAAGTTATCCATCATCGTGCCTGCCGCCACCATAGACTGAGGTGGGTCACATTCAACACTCGTCCGCGTTCACACAGTGTAACTATTTTGATACATGAAACACCAGCTGGAACCTTAGCTGGAGAGAAAACCAAAAAGACATTAAAGATCTGCAGCTAAAAATACCAGTTCAGATCTGCGGGGTTTTTGCTGCACAAGTCTCCCAAACAACTGCCAGCTATAATCGATGTTCAATGCAGCATTAACAAATTTAATTTGGGCTCTGCTCATCTGGCCTGTGCTCTTGGTAGACGATTGCGTACAAGGCGAACATCTGTAGGGCTCTCCTCTTGTGAGGCTCAGTTAGACGGTGGGTGATGTCTGATGCAGCCATTACTCAGAGCGGGCTGACGACCCGCCCAGACAACCATCTGCTGGAGGTACGCCTCACTCTCCTTTCAGATCGATCTCTGTCATGAATCTGTCTTGTGGTGCTCTGTATTGGTGTGGAGGAGGCTTTGCTGTTGCAGCCTTTGTTTCAGTACATACAACTAGATTATAGCTAAAATAGAAAATCACAAGTATTTTGACCAGTATTGAGATCATGATTGTTTATTGCAATTATTCGTAGGGCTGGACCCGAATATCTGAATATCCGGTCGTTGTGGTGATATCCTGATAATAATTTTGAGATCCGAATACTTGTGCCGCCATCGCCGCCTCAGTTCTACTCTACTGTCATGAAGCATTGGTATATCTCAGTCAACTGTAGTGGCTCATTCTATAACATAAATCACATCACATCTAACTTTTACATTTAAGTAAACAGAGCACTACATTCCTGCTAATGTACAAATCTTGGCATTAAAATAAGATTGAAAATAAGGCTGCTCTTCACCTGCATCTCCCGGAGGCAAAATATTAATAAAATTGCACCCGAAAAGTCTCACTTTCTAAACACCTGCTTGTCAACAGAAACTACAAAATGCGTCACATGCAGGGTAAGATAGTTGCTAGGTGTGCGGCTGTGCTCCGAGAAGCCGCTAGTCTCCACTCAGTTACTGCAGCACACGCAATTCAGATGTGGTGCGCGACCATTAATTTGAAAAGGGTTAAATAAGGCGTTCTAATGTAAGATTTACCCAAGTTGAACCCAGCATGAGCGTTGAGTCAATAGTGTTCATTTAACTGTGCAAAACCAAAATCATGATTCATGTTTAATTAATTGTGCCGCCCTATATACAACACATCCAAAGACATATACATATGCACAGTATTGTCTCTTCTCTGAAGCCCCATCTTTTCTTGCCTTCATTCTTTCGTGTCATAGTAGATTTAGCCTCACAATAATTTTTCCATTCCATCCATTTTTTATTTCTCCTGTCATCACCCACCTTTTTATTGTCCCATTTTCCCTCACTCCCATTTCCTTTAGGTAATTTTTTTCACTATTTCCTTCAGCTCTATCTAGTATTTCCATCTCACGTCCCCCCTCTTCTCAGAGCCTCAATTTCTTCCTCACCTTTTTTTTTAATGAATACCACACTTGTTAGCACAATGGAGCCCTCAAGGAGCTCTTCAGAGGAGACAGCGGGTTGCTTGTGATGAAGCATCTATTGCGCGACTTATAGACCTGCCCGTGATGGACGGAAGTTGATTTTAATCACATTCTGCCCGGATGCAGAGCGGAGAGGGAGGCAGGGAAAGATAGATGAGAAAGTCAACACACACTCTTCACTCTTTCCAAATCAGCTCTTTTCTATGTGAAGAGGCTGTGAAGCAGAATCTGGATGTTCATGTTGAAGACGCAGATGCTTGGTGGCAGCGTGCACTCAAAAGCTCCTTGACCCCTGACCAGAATATAAATTAGAAATGTGCATGATGACTAAAGCAACAGCAAAAGAAGCCGCTTCTCCTCTCAGTTTAGATCTTTCAGATATTTGTGAATGACAGGAGCAATGTAAAGATGGCTCAATCTGACCATCTACGTGAGAATTAACAGGAGCAGGGTGACTAATAAGGAACAGGAGGCAGGTGTGATCTGCAACAGGACAGACCTAGGGCAGTCTGAGCCTGGGGGAACACCATCAAAGCAGCCAATCGTCGCTCTCCGAAACCTTCAAGGACAATCTCAGTCACTCAATGTGACACTAGAGAGGAGCAGAGCAGTCCGGGGGCGAGAGGGATAAGACTGACAAATTAAACAGCAAGGATAAGAGCCTATCTGCCCGCCTCACGTCAATATGGGCTCCCACAGCTGCTGATGTAAAATGGATTCAACATTTCCCTTCTCATTATCCCATTAGCTCGCATTGGCCAGCTCCTATAGGTTCAAATCAACCAGCCAATCAACCTGCACTTCCCCTTCCCCCCGCTTTGAACTGATGCTATTTGCTCATCATGGTGATTTGGAAAGGTTCAGCAATTTTCCTGCTTTTTCAGTGGCTCATGGTGACTTGCTGTTTGTTTGATTACATGGAATAAAACACCTTCAGATGTTTTCCAGACTCCGGTAATTGCCATAGGTGTGTTATAGTACCTGCTGCTGTGCATTTTATTTACTGCCCAGTACAAGGGTTTCCATAGGCGACTGTAGCTGGTAGACATCTAACACAGCTGGCCAACCAAGTGTTTATCAAGATATGATTGATTAAGGATAAGGATAATTAATTTACACAAAAAACAGAGAGATCCGGGTTCAGACATGACAATGACATGCCAAGAACAGACAAAAAGAAAGCCCAGTTGTGCTTCAGTTTAAACAAATCCCTTTTCATTAACACAATTAGTGATCCCAGCGCTTCAGTGGGAGCAAGATAATACCAACAATTAGACAAAAGAGCTGATTTATTGGCCACAGGTATAAGGCACAGTCTCTCTCTCACACACACACACACTCCATTAAAAGCCACACAAATTGCAGCAACCTAGAGACAGGAACAGAGAGTAAGAGAGGAATATAGAGGGAAAGACCTTTGATATTTGGCAGCGTTACAGCCCCATTATAATTAACTTCTGCCGACAAAGGGGGATATTTAGCCATCATCATTTTTATAAGTTGCCTCTGCTTTTTCACCAGAGCACTACAGTAACAACACCCAGGACAGTATCCATTAGAACTCATGCATATATTATGACAAAAATGTTCTGCATCTTTGATACTTTTATACGTTTTCCTACAACATATAAGTTAGTTTTATAGATGAACCTTTAGCTGAGCTAGACATCTATATTCCTGTGTCACAACCTCAATCAGTCCCCCTCCTAGCAGCCTTTGATGCTCTCCCATAAATCATGAAGGGCATTTTTATTGTTCATGCAATTCTGCGTAATTACTCTGGTGTGCACCAGTAAACAATGCAGAGCCATAGAGCTTTTTATGAATTATACTGCATGACATACTAGTAAAAAGGGCCTTGCACAATGCAGACGCTATGATAGCATTAATATACTCTATGTGCTCCCTGATCTTTATAGGACACCAGCAGCAGGAGGCCTGCTCATCAAACAGCCATCATCTCTCCTAATGATATCAATTCGACCAAGTGCCCATTAAAACATTTAGTGGGGATAGATGGCCCGTGTGGGCATGTGGGAGGCGCAGATTCATCTGCAGTGCATGCACGCATGTGCGGCGTAAGCCTTCCATGCTCACATTCATATATATACCAAATGCATGTCAACATTTTCAGCAGAGACAAGCATGCTAAAACCTATTAAGCTCTACTTTGACATACACACAAAAATAAGATGCTCAAGAGAAAACAAATGCACAGAAAGGCAGCTGAGTGTGATGAAATAATCATTGGGAGCCATTTCTTCTAAGAGAATGAACAATCAGCACTGGTCCCACTCACTCTGCTGCATTTTACTCCACACAGGAGATTAAATATTTACCAACAGTGGATCTCCTAAAGAGCCACGACATCTTCAAGGGACCAACAGTCCAGCTCTGACATCCACCTAACACCTATCCTTTAATTCAAAGAAGGAAAAACATGGCTTCATTTGTTCAAAGATGTAAGAGAGCTTCTGAGTCTTTTAAACAACTTCAAAATACATCTCAGTAGAACTGTCTATTAGCCAACACTGATATTTCAAATTCTGCAGCAGTGCTTTTATTTTTTTAATGTGCACCCTAGTCCACCAATAAATCCTCAAACCAAAGATAAAAAAACATTGCTTTTTCATGTTACATAAGAGCGAACGTCTTTCTTTCGACACCAATACACGAACATGGGCTGAAAGACGCAGACAGAGAAATTGGGCCTAAAAAAGAACAAGGCCCTCATTACAAGGCGCAGTGTGATCGTGCCACATCTCAAATACCCACCAGGCATCATTACAACCTAGAAAGGGTCCAGAGACAGACGAGAGACAACACTGATTCAACACAGTCTTAATGAAGCCTTAAAGCGAGAGGAGTGAGGGAGGGATGAGTGATGGAGACGTGATGAGGGAATGTGACGGGAGCATGGGACCAGACGAAGAGCAGAGATGTGAGGAAGTCCCACTGTTACTTTAAAGTAAAAATCTGCCATCTGCCGCCAAACTTAAGACTGAAATTAAATTAAACTTTTCTTAACATTTCATACATTTCACTAAATGTATATGTGAGATAGTTGACATTTTATTGCAGCAACATACTGAGAATGTACCTTCAGAATATACCCTTTCCCAATAAACTGTAACAGTGGGCACACACTTCAATAGTATTACTCTAGCTGAACACCTACAGACAGACTTAAAACAGTTCATCACATGATGAACTTGAGCCTAGTCAGATTACCTGGTAAAAAAAAAACTGGACCAGGAACAAAGTAGGAAGCTTCTGTTTTTGCCAAACACCCACCCAACACATTTCAATCCCTGCACTGAAAATAGCTTATTTTAAAACTCCAGCACACTCCTGGATTTAAACACTGGAAGTTAAACATTGGTAAGTCCTACCTCTGGTTTGGGAACGAAGGCCCGTCCAGGGATGGTAAAGCGGTTGTGGACAGTGCAGAGATACTGAGCCATGATGGAAAGACGACTCCTTTGTCTGGTGCCTGTGCTGGCTGTCAACCTCTGGATGGAGAGGACAACGACAAAAAAATAGTGGTGGCTTTTAGTAGTAACCAAAATATGTGGTACACAGATTACATAAAGAAAAAAACTGAAACAGTATTTAGATGTATCCTAAATAGGATTTTGTATGGCATAAATAGAACAAAATTAAGCAAACATCGATAAATGCTGCTCTGGCCTAAATGATAAAATAAAAAATACCCCAGATTTATTTATTTTAGTTGCAAAATATGATTAATTATGGATCAAGATATTAATATTTAATCAGAATACTAAAATCATTTATGACACAATATTTTCATACAGTGGTCATTACATAGCAGTACTGTAACTTCATTTAGGCAGGCTTTTTTTTAGATTCTTGGCACCAGGACAAGACAGCAGCATGCAACAGCGTTCACCCACCTCGGCCACCTCTTTCTGAAAAGTGAGTGTGAGACGGGTGCGTCCGAAGGCGAAGGGCCCCGTTCTGTCGGCTATGTTCTTCAGCCACTTGATGATGAGGGGGGTGGCGACGTTAAATGGGAGATTCCCTATGATGTGAAGGTTCGGTGGGTCTGTGAAGCCACACACACACATTTTAGTCATATTCGTTTACTTTGCTGTGACTGCTGTAACAGCTTATGGACCTTCATCCTCTCACCTTCCTCCCACGGCTTAGAGATACTTGCTGGGAATCCTCGATCCATCCTGTAAGTGAGTATGTCACCGTGGACAATCCTCACCCTGCCTGGTGCTGCCTCAGACAACAGCTGTGGAGATGACATTTAATATTATTAAAAATTTAAAAGGCATCCTCAGAAGCTACAGACATCAGTCACTGAGGATGCTGCGGTTGACACCAGATTAAATGGGTTCATGCAACTGCAAGGTGAAAGTGTTTGTTCCTGCTAATTGACCTAATGACCTTGATAACATTTCACATTAGCTATCTGTATGTGGCTGTTCAGGTTACCTTAAGCCCAGGGATGAAGCGAGTATCTTTCTCCACTACGAGCAGATCCGCTGCCCCAGCAGTGAGGATGGAGCGGGTGAGGCCTCCCGGACCAGGACCCACCTCACACACATGAGCACCATTCAAACTACCTGCCTGACGCACTATTTTGTCTGAAAACACAGAGACGAAGGCATCAATAACAATTTTTCATAAAAGTGTTGTATGCACTCATAATCAACATACACTGTAATAAATACACTGTAATCAACATACTAACTCAGTCCAACTCTTGCAACATATAAATTACGACATAGTCTCAAATGAGTCTAAATTGAGATTAATAGTGTGTGATGTTGCAATAGCTGTATGCCTCTGTGTGATGAAGATGAGATGCATTAATCTAACAGTCACCTTGTCCAAGGACATGAGAGCAGATCAGACCTGCACTGCATCACTGATAATTATATTAAGGCTCCAGCTCTCAAAGGGCTGCAAACAATTGAGGTGTTCCATTCACATTAGCTGGAGATCTACTTAACTTCAGCCACACAAAGAAGCCTGTCGGTTTCGATGCCTTGAAACAAGGCCAACGTGGAGCTGTGCAATCAAGTGCACAGACAAAACACAACACTGTGCCCTTGTTGTCGACTCGAAAACAAAACGCAGAAGCTAGCAGGTAAATTTCAGATGGAGCACAAGGAAGAATGAGGCAAGAAGAAGACAAACCTGTGAGCCTCAGGTCCAGTAGAAAGTTCTGGGACAGTTGTTTCTCAGCTCGCAGGTTGTACAGCTTTATCAGCTCACCTACAGTCGGCAACGGAGGCAGGCGGACAGATGCTAGTTTCCCTGAGCCGGCCATAGTTCAGGAAACACTGTGATAAACAAACCCACAGACAAAAGATTAAAGAAACTTACAAAAATCTAAACTTAGCATGTAACATTGTATTAAATTCTATTAATTCTATTTAACATAGGGAATGAATATTTGATGCTCCAACACATAGCATCTCTACAACAGAGTGGATGTCATGAAACAACCAGTATATACTACTGTGCTGGAAATGATAAGCTGCAGATCAAGAGAGGGGTCATTGAGCAGAAATCAAAAGTCAGAAATGAGTCACACATCTGTGTCACAAAGAGTTAATGATATTAGTGGTTGTGCCTGAAATGATTTCTTAAAGACAAGTCAAGAGCCTGGCTAGAGGTCTAACTGACATGCCAGCATTCAGCAGTAAACATGCCGTTTTCTTCTTCTTTTTATCATCCGTGACATTGTGTCATTTGAATAAAGCTGCATTTTAAGGTGGCCTTTTATAGTGTGTGTACTGGTCACACTATCTGATCACTGTCATTGTCAAGTTTCACCTGACTAAGACGTGGATTAAGTCAGTAGTTGAGAAGTTGTTACCAGTTCAATGGCTCAAAAACTTAGATAAATGTAGAATTTGAACTCTTTCCTAAGCAGAAATGATATTTTATAGTTTTTCTCTAAGTCAGAAAAGAAGACAATTTGCATGCTGTGTTTATACTTTAGCTTAGTGTGTGAGGAATCAGCCTCCTCATCAGCAAAGTAATAGTAACATTTCAGTATTAGTACTGTTCAATTTAGAATGTCCTTTTAATTGTGATTCTAAAAAGTGACCGGGATAACTTTATTTTACACTTTAATTTAGAATAAATTAAAATGAATGTTTTCCATTACATGAAACAGACCTTAATTCATTGATTGCCGTCTATACAGGCAAATTGTTATCAATTCCAAATACATCTACATCAGGTCTCACTGGATTGATTTTCGATGTCCAGCCTTAAGCTGTAGGCTTGGTGCTGAAAAGCTGACTGTGTTAATGATGTGTGTCTTACAATGCGATCTCGTGCTCCACCCAGTGGTATTGTAATAGACAACTAAGTACACTAACATAAAGACACACAATCCAGAATTACTATTTTTGCTCCAAGTTTTGAAAACATGTTAATGATTCATTGTTTTAGACGTCTAGCTGTTTGCACCAACTATTACGGTCAACCACACCACACCACAGCTTCATTTACACAACGCTGCACAGAAGTAGCATTAACTGGCTATTACAGCTGCTTTAATACATCAGTAGAGAAGCAGTGAAGCGACCACAAACCAGAACAACTAGCTGTAAACTGATAGTAACAGCTGACTTAGTTGTGACATTCTAACACAGTCGTTAGCATTTGTAGCTAATGTTAGCTTCTTAGTCCGAAATCAGTCAACACAGCCCGCAGAAAGGCTTTGAGTTTACACGAAACACTTCGTATTTTTTCTAAAAACCGAGATAAAGCTGGCAATAAACCACAAACAGAATGTAACAAGCTCACAAGAGTGAAAATACACAAGAGTTTACCCACGTTTCTCACCGGTGCTGTTTTCCTCCCTTATATTTCCCTGTTCGTCATCGTATGGAAGCCTGGGTATCCAATGAGATTACGAGAAATCTAAATTCAACCAATCAAATTGAAGTAGGCGCGGCTTCGCTTTGCCCTTGAGAAGGCGTTTTCTGTTGATGTGATGATGCTGCACAGCCAGCAGAGGGAGACATTACAGTGATGTTACTGTACATGAAACAAAACTATAAAGATATCTATGTGCTTGATGTAGTCCTAAAGGAGCAAATCACTGTCTTTATTTATATTTTACACAATGTGTTTTCTTAATAAAGCCTGACAAAATAGTTAGACATAAATTTTATCAAATGAATTACCAGAATTACTTCATACATTTCTGTTCTTGTGGTATTTCAGCTTACTTATTTTCTTTATTTTATTATTTTTAGTAATGTATTGTATGTGTATCTTATTGCTATTATATTAGACACTGCATTTTTCCTATGTTTTTGTAATTTTTTCTGAGAAATATCTGGCACAAGAATTCCTTTTGTATTTATACAGTAATATCTTATTTTATCTTACCTTGATGCATGTAAGAAATTTAAAAAAAAAAATACAGCAGTTATTAAATGTCAAATCCAGACATTTACATGAAAGAGCCGCAACACTGCAGCCACTGACAGGTGAAGTGCACAGCATTAATCATTTAGTTACAAACAAAGTTCTGATGGGAAATAATTCATGCAGAAGCTACTTTAACTCATAAAACCCAGCTAAACATTTTTGCAGACCAAGAAAACTGTCACTAAAATAGGAAATGCTCCTTTAAGATGCATTTTCACATTGAATTTACTCAAGTTACTCTTGTAATGTTGAATACAATATTTGTTCTTTTTTTTTAAATGCCCATTATATATATATATAAATACATATATGCACAATATATTTTTTTATACTTATACTTGGCCTACCCCTGCAGGAAAATGCACCCCACCACATGACAAAAACATCAAACAATGAGGAACATCTTGAGGATTATGACAATCACCCAAGATGTTGATTTGACCTCCAAACTTAGACCCCATTCTGATCAAGCATTAAGAGAATGCAGTGGAACAAGTTTGATTGACAGAGGCCCCACTGCACAACCCAGAGTATCCAAAGGATCCACTGCCAACATGCTGGTGCCAGACCCCATAGGACACCCTCAGAGGTCCTCTTGTCCATGCCCAATGGTTCAGAGCATTTTTGACCACATAAGGGGGATCAACACAATATTAGGCAGGTGGTCATAATATTATACCTGATCGGTGTATATATGTGTGTGTGTGACTGTGAATGTGTGTAGGAATGGCTTGAGGAACACAACTAAGAGCTCATGGTGTTGACTCCCCAAATCTCAATCTGATTAAACATCTATGAGACACACCAGAAACACAAACTCTATGGTGAGAATAAGTAGGACACATAAAGGCTCCACCCTGCTAGCCCCAACACCTAAAGGCCATCCCTAGAGGTTCCCAGACAGGTCAGAGGTGTTTTGACGCCATGGGGGGACCTACACAATATATGGGACAGGTGGTTGTATTGTTATGACAAATTGGTGTATATTCTTGTTTTAAAAGTATCATAATTAGAGTATGACTCGTTAAAAC
>OMNN01101752.1:32139-49798 GCA_900302755.1 Chromis chromis
TATATATATATATATATATATATATATATACTGATCAGCCACAACATTATGACCACTGACAGGTGAAGTGAATAACATTGATAATATTGATACTATGTGCAAGCACACTCCCTCATGAAAATGGAAATCCCAGATGTCACTGGCCTACCCCTGCAGGAAAATGCACCCCACCACATGGCAAAAACATCAAACAATGAGGAACATCTTGAGGATTATGACAATCACCCAAGATGTTGATTTGACCTCCAAACAAGAATTAACAGGATGCAGTGGAACAAGTTTGATTGACAGAGGCCCCACTGCACAACCCAGAGTATCCAAAAGATCCACTGACAACGTCCTGGTGCCAGACCCCATAGGACACCCTGAGAGGTCTTCTTGTCCATGCCCAATGGTTCAGAGCATTTTTGACCATTATAAGGGGGACCAACACAATATTAGGCAGGTGGCCATAATGTTATGCCTGATCGGTGTATATATGTGCGTGTGTGACTATGAATGTATGTAGGAATGGCTTGAGGAACACAACAAAGAGCTCAAGGTGTTGACTCCCCAAATCTCAATCTGATTGAATATCTATGAGACATACCAAACTCTATGGCGAGAATAAGCAGGACATTCAAAGGCTCCACCCTGCTAGCCCCAACACCTAAAGGCCATCCCTAGAGGTTCCCAGATAGGTCAGAGGTGTTTTGACGCCATGGGGGGACCTACACAATAAATGGGACAGGTGGTTGTATTGTTGTGACAAATTGGTGTATATTCTTGTTTTAAAAGTATCATAATTAGAGTATGACTCGTTAAAACCTCTCCACCTATAGTGATGAGCATCCTACATGTCTATAACAGTCCCCTGCAGGACATATATTCATTGTTTAAGTACACAACATGATGCACAGCTGTTGTTTAGAATAAACCCTGTGTCCCTGTGGTCTCTCATTTCTCTGCTCACAGCCCACGCTGGGTCAGAGGTGTGGGAGCTTAAGATGGAAATACCCGACTCCTCCAGTGTTGGCAGATGACTGGCAGTTCTGTCTCCTGCTGTGGCTGACCTTGAGAGAACGCAAAAGAGCCTAAAGAGAGAAGAAAGAAGTACCGTGGTGGTGGTGGGCGAGAGTCACACTGAGTCTGCTGCTATGGAAACATGCGTGATTCTCAAATTTCAGCATGTTTAGGTGTATTAGGCTCAGACTTTATTATAGAAAAAAAAACTACCTTAGAGTCTGAGCACACGAGGGCGTCATAGAGTTTCCTCCTCGATGCACCTCCATAGTGTGTGATCAGCAAACACAGGAAATGAAACATAAGTAATTAACATTTCTGAGAGGCTAAGTCATCACTAGAGCTGGAACATCAGAAGAAAAACAAAGACAGAAATACTTAAGAGTATATAATTTCCAAGCCAATTTAGGCTTTAGAAACAGACTCACATCAATAAACACAGAAACCGCAAGAGATGAGATGTCTGTATGTTCTGCAATAACTTCTGTTATGATGATAATTCAAAGTTGAGTCAGGATTATTTAGCTGTATTTAGCTGAATGTGTTATGGACGCTGTAACAAGTTCAACAGGGTTAAAAGCCCTTAAAGTAAAACCAGATGGATGCTATTATGAATACAGTGTTTACTATGGCAACACTCGGTTCCACTGAGTATTACAGTTTTACTACTGCATTTTTTGTTAATCAAATATAAGTAGTTTGGAGGGAGACTGTCGTATGAAGTATATGTTGTGGCAAAAAGTGTTGTTTGCAATTGTGTTATTACATGGTTCAGTAAATTATGTCGGCAAATGACCTTATAAATCTGCTTTTGATCTGACACCAGAATACAATTAGAATCTAACACTTCAGGAAATAACGTTAAACATGTGGTTATATCAAATTAAATGGGGATCATCTCTTGAATCTGCTCAAGATTTCTTGTAATGAAAAGCAGTTTGAGCTCAACTGCTTTATGATGTCATATTTCATTCTTTTTGTAAATGGAAAATTATGTACGTGCATCATTTCTGGACAGGACACTATCACTGTGTTCGGAAGTGGAAGATCTAAACCCTAATTAGACATACTTGTATGTCAACCTTCGCAAAAAAATCCTATGGTACAACACCACATGAAAGAAGTCAACGCTGGAATTCCTGTGGCGATGATTGTGATCCTATGATACATGTGTTGTGGTATTTTTGTGGTATTCTTGAGATTTGTTGGCCGTTTTAGGATCATTTACCAGAAGATGGATGGTGTTCTGTAGAACTGTTGTAGTTTCTTATTGCAGAGTATGGATCAAAGGAAAAATCATGGTTCCAGTGTGTTTCGTGGGATTTAAATCCAAATAATAAGATCCCGACAGTCATAGCACAGGGTGTCTGTGAAGGTTCTCAGTCATCCAGGTCATGGTTATCCTCGTAGTTTCAATCGTAGCATCTGGACTTGCTTGAGTTTCTCGAAGATGTCTCATCTAAGAGGCTTCATCAGTTCTAAACTGACTGGTTGGGAGTTCCAGATTTTTATGCTCTTCAGGAGCCATTAACACTATAAGCATAGCACAGGGGAAAATACTCGAAAGTCTTGAGATATATTTTTGGGGAAATAATTGAGACCTATCCTATGATGTTGCTTGACATTTTGGAAGGTAAATATGTTCAGTTTCTTGTCGAAACCAAACTTTGGTTAATGTATACTTGAATTGTCGTCTTGCTAGAAAGCCCGATCATTACCAAGTTTCAATTATCAGATCTGATATTCAGGCTCAGGTTTGGTTTCATAGTCTTTGCTTGTTTGATCATCTTCCTATAGTCTGTACTTTGTTCCTGCCCCAATCACATCCTCTTGCAGGTCTTGAGCAATATCTCAGGGAGACTTTCTGAGCTTTCTCCTGGATAAATGTCCTCTTTCTTCCACGCCTGGGCAGGTTTGCTGCTGTATCATGAGTTTTAACGTTGCGTACACAGCCATCAACTGTGTTTCTTGGAACTTGAAGTGTCTTGGAAGTCTTTTATGAAACCATTGCCTTTTTGGCATAATAAAACAATATTTTTTCTCAGGTTTGTTATTGAACATCTGTATTGACAGGATTTACATCTGTACAGAGTTCCCAAAAGCTACTTCCTTCATACTGTAAAATGATTTAAAAACAGCAACATGAGATAGTAAATAATTATGTCATGGCTGTATTCCAAAAGAAAAAAAAAAAAATTTGTAAAGTTTAGGTTACATGCTTTCATTATTATTTTGATTATGTCACTCAACTCGTGCAAATATAACTTCTTATATGTATATACTGGAGCATCTGAAAACCTTTGATGGGTATATCCTTACAAACCCAGCAGGGCTGAATAGTTTTGATTGCACCTGCATGTTCTGTGACTTCAGTGTACTCATCCATGACATTCTCTTCATCATTTTTCTTTGGCCTTCATCTCTTTTTCTAAAGACCTCCTCAGTCCCTTCATGGCTTCAGGCCAGGAACATCACATTCCCGGTTGTCTCAGCCTGGTCTAATCTCACTCTGCTTGGACAGCTCATTAGCATCTGTCAGCGCGCCCAAAAACTGAAAGCGACCCGGGAGAGCTGAGGTGATGTCTGAGCAGAAGAAGCGGAAGTGATCAGAGAGTCGCTAATGTTTTGGGACTATTTTGACGACAGATGCGAAAAATTAGACAGGATCTCGAATCATTACTTCAGAGCTGAGAGTCCTGTGTGAAAAATTAAAGGTCACATTATCAAGTCTGATTTGTAACATCAGAAAGCAATTTGCCTGAGATCATCATGTCTTCTCTGTCTGTGTTTTCCTCAATAAAACCTTGAACACAGATTTATGCTGAAACCTCCTCACAATCAAATGAGAGAGTTGACTTCTCATGACAGCATTTTATCACTCATCTTGTATTAATCGAATGTGATCGCTATTCATTCTGATCACATCATATAAGTGTGGGAATGGCTGCTCCTTCAACCATCCCACAATTCTCCTGTGATTCATTAAAACCGCAGCCCCAATGGGCCCAGACAGGACCACCGTCCTGTGGGCATTGTATATCCAGAGCGAAACCATAACAAACCTCTTCCTCACTGGATCCCACCATATGACTTCATTTTGGGTGTGGGAATTATGGCATTCGATCAAAATACCCTTCACATGACCTCAGTTTGGATAGATCTTCCTCTTCGATACCACATGTAGGGGTATGACTTCATATGTGGGGAGGAAGGCGCCTGTCAAACAAAATGTGCTTTGTTTTGTTGAGTTTTTCTGTGCTCTGATTCACTTTGAGTGTCACATTCAGGGACAACAAAACAGTAAAAGTGACTTTGAGGCTGTTCCAAAGGTGACCTTACATCTCCAGGTACCAAGAGCTGCTTGGAAACATCAATGAAAATATGACAACTGACACGAAGGAATGTAAGAACCAACAAAAGAGTGTGTCTGCATATTTCTCTGTGCCGGTCTATGCATTTATGTCTGCTAAATTGTGTTTTCATTGCACTGAACAAAACATTACATCAGCACCACACCCACATGATCCTGCTGTGCCTGAACAAAGCTACACTTTGGTCAGAGCTGCATCCCAACACGGAGGGAGTGGATGCGTCTGTGTCCATCTGACATAATTCCTCTGGGAGTTTATCTGTCTGTTAGCTGCTGTGTCTTTTGTTTGCTTTGGTTTCCACCTAGAGATAAGAGCATCATTATGCTCACCAGGCGTTTCCTTACAGGGACCAGACAAGACTTTTGCTTGTAAAATGCAGACAGTCCCCTGAGTCCTTATACTTCATATGGAACTATAGTCAGGATTAAATACAACAAACAGAAAACACATGTCAGGTTGAAAACAAAGAGATCTGACCCGCAAAGTATTGTTTTAATCCTGATCAGCTTTGAAAATAGTGGCAAAATGTTGTATTTGGTCCTATGTCTATGTTGATAAAGAAGTAGAGATGAGCAAAACCAAAAGTCACAGGCAAAACCTACCACTGCTTTTACTAAAGCCTCTTTCTATTCATTGATTAAGCCCCTAAAAACTCATCTCTGTGAATCAAAGTTACATTAGAGTCAACACAATGGCAAGTTGTAGTATTAGAGTAATTTAGCCATATGTTTGGACTGGAAACCAGTTCTCAAGAGGAGTAATGATACAGAAAGCCCTGTAAGTTCACAGGATTTGTTCCTCAGGTTTATTATATCCAAATCCTCTGATGTTTTAATCTATGTTTTTGAGCCTGTCATCGCAAGTGGAAGCCATGGACTTGACCACTTATTTTGCTCATTATATGTCTTATACCATATTAAAAACAAACAAACTTGATTTTCACCAGAGGAGACCTTTAAGATGATTTACAGTACATGCATGTAGAATTCAGGAAACAACATTTTCTCCTCTTTATATCAACTTATAATTCCATACCATTAAATCTGATCTCAAGGTCAGCACCATTTTGGAAGCAGAAGAAGAACCGTACTGCAGGAAGAGCATATAACCAAACTATAAAAGGAGAGACAATAGTGCGATTATGCAAAATTTTGCAGTAGCTTTACTGGTTTGACCTCTTATCATAGTTAAGGCCACATCACACCATGAAGTGGTACAGCTCAGGGTAGAGCTCTCCTAACTGTCTGCACACCATTCGACTTTTGTAGAGCAATCATCAGACGGGGTCAAATGAAAGAGGATGGTCCAACACAGCTGCTAAAGTGTAGCAGTTTCCATTTTGGAAACTTCATTTTCCCCCGAAGGCCAAAACTGTCAAGATATTTTGGCGTGACAAAGTGGATCCTGTTGCAAAAAGTGTGACCCCAAGTTACTGCACTGAAATGATTTCACATTTAAATGATCTCTTCATGTAGGATGAGGACGTCAGTAAGGACGTACTGTTTTCATGGGACAGTTGTATTCTAACCTGCATGGTCTCAGTATGTTTTTCTTTAAAAGGCTGTTTAACTTAGTTTACCTGGCGCTGCACAAGACTGAAGATTTACTAGGTTTATGTTGGACCTTAAAAGTAGGTTAACCCACAAATAAACAGGTAGGTGAACTAAGTTTAGGTGTGTTTACTTTATACTACAACCCTGCACACTCTAACTCAACAAGGCCCTGGCAGCTATGTTAACTATTCCCATTGATGCAGAGCACAATTACTGTACCTCAGATTTAGCTTGCTGCCCTAAATTAGATTGTTTTCTGCAAGCGGGGCCAAAAAGACAGTGTAGCTGCCAAAGTCCTGGAGAGTTTGGCCACAATCAGCCCTCCCAAGTTAGCAATTGGCGGTTCCTTGGACCACTGTTAAGGCTTGGGTGGCTGCTGTCGCTGGACTTTCCCAGCACGACAGAATGGCATAGCATGGTTCAGCTGTCACCAAGGGTCAGCGGGGAGAGTTAGCTCTCTGGCCGGCCAGCCAAAACATCTAGCATTCAGCTAGCCTCAGCTGCTAACAGCGCCCGTGCTGGCAGGAGTGGAAAAGTTAAATATAGAGCTTTTACTTTTAGCCTGTGTGACTCTGCGGTCCAAAAGAGAGGAGAGGGACAATGGAGGATGGCGGTGAGTGAAAAGATCTGGCCCTGTGACAAAGGATATCACACCGCACCTCTGCCTTTCTGCTCACCGGGCAACGGCCCCTTTCAACCGCTGAGAGGGAAAAAGAATAGTGTCCGCCTTCCTCCTTCACCCCCCCTCCCTCTCTCTCCCCCTTTTATTTTCACACACTCATCAACTGACTCCTTGAAGGGATAGGAGGGAAAGAAAATGAGAGGTGCGTGTTCGCCGGCTATATGGAACAGAACTGGATAGGCTGTGGGAGTGGAAGAGGGAGGGAGGGAGAAAGAGAGAGAGAGAAAGGGAAGTTACAGTGCTGTGTTATTACTCCCTACCATTCCCTTCTTGACCTGAAGACCTGAAAGGAGAGAGAGAGAGTGGGAGAGAGAGAGAGAGAGGGAGAGAGTAGAGCTTGAGATGGCTCTTGGCACCACTCAGTAGCAGACACCACAAGTGGACCACACAAGCCAGAGGGATCTAAGTGGACACTTTACTCCTTTTTCTAGGATTACCTGGTGTGGCTAATAATTGCTTAAACCTGGGGACATCACAGAGGCAGGTAAGTCAACTTCTTTTCTATTTCTCACAATGAAATAAAAAAACAGAAAATCCTGTGTCTTCTCTCATTGTGTGGGAAACATCCGAAGGCAGCCATGTGGTTAACTGGCAGAGCGGAGCTTATCAGCTGTTCTGCTTTCAAACTGAAATACACGAAGGTGCAAGTGTTGCTGCTGAGCTGTCATCAATTTTATAAAGTCAATAAAGACCAGCGGTCGAAAAGGAATCCGCTCTCTCGGCTTCCTCTGAGCTGTGGTTAAGAAGTGTTCCGCACCATATGAATGGAACAACTATTCCCCGCAGCATATCATTAATTCAGCTCACTTTTTAGCCATTCAAATAATATGGATTTCTACGTTTTGCATCAGAGAAGACAAGTGAGTTCTCTTGGTGCTGATCGGGGAGATACAGCTTTGGCATTGTGACAGCGCGTGCAGAAAAGAGAAAGTCATGAATCAAACATCGCTCAATGAATTACATGTTAGATTACGGTATGAATAAGACCATTTAGTGTGAGGAATGTTGTGTGTGGGAAGAGAAGCCCACGACTTCACCAGACAAACAGGGGATAGTAGTTCACAGAGATATTACAAATGCAGGAGGCTGAGAAGTACTTTTTTATCAGGTCATAGAATGATTACACACTCTCATTAAACACACACACATGCACGACCTTTGCCCTCAACTTCTCCCTCAGCCGCTAACTTTGACACCTCTGCAGCACCACATAGCTCCAACTGTTGCACTGCAAACACCACTGCTCAACATTAAGAAGCTCCTTGATGAGCTGCAGCAGGATGACATCTTTCATCGTGAATATTTATGGGTTGCAATGACGCCATGTATGAATTCCATTTCATCCCCATGAAGTCATCGGCGTGTCGTGGTAGACACATGGCTCCTGCTAGTCGCTGTTTGTTAAGGCTCACATCACCTCAAAAATGTGAAGTGTATCTGAGCAAGGCAAGCTAGTGCAGGTGTGACTTATGCTACTGTCAGAGATCTTTTCACTCTGGTGTCCAGGGTCTCTGCACAACCTCACCCTTCCTGCCTCCCACCCCCTCCAGCTAATGTGGCCTCTGTGCACTCAGTGGTATCACCGCTGACTCAAGACAAAGAGATCAGAGATATTGCTCATTAACATTTTTGTGCTTGTTCCAGCTTTACCTTAGCGTAGCCTCTCTAGCTCTGCACAGACAGTCTGTGAAGTTTCAATCAGCCAAATGGCCACTCGAAAAAGACAAGATTTGTGAATGTTGACTAGGCGGTTATCAGTCGCAGCTTGTAAATGAGTCAGTCTTACTGTAAATCAATAATACGGTGCCTGTTTAAACTGAAACCAAGCTGGATAAGCTTGGGTGTTTGCCAAAGCAGCATTGATTTGAGATGCACTAAATGTGTCATTGGCTTACCTCATGACATTACTATAGCTCTATGTCACTTGGGTTGTTGCTCATGCAGAAGGTGACATAGGTCAGCTGGGAGATGTGGACAGTGATGGCATGAGACTGTGAGAAAATTTTGACTCTTTGTTGCAGCTTGTAGCAATGCCAACCACCCAACTAGCACCATAGCATAGTCTAAATGGATGACATTGTATTCGCTTGTATCCTTAGCACATGATCATGTCATCTACCTCGCTCCTTTCTTACTACTATATGCATATGTGTGTCTGTGCCTGTGTGCGCATATATCTTTTGAGCACATGTGCATGAACAGAAACACAACACAGCTGGAGGTGGAGCTTGTGGCGGCCAGTAGTCAGTGTCTTCCCTATAGGTCTGGCGGGCCTCAACAACAGCTGTCACTGACACATGCACAACTCCAGTCGTATAAGGGCCTCTGGTCTTGAATTCCAAAAATGCAGTTTAGACACATTTGGATGTTTCGCAGAACAGTGGCACTTATACCTCATGTTCTCTTCGTTTAAAAATAAGTCCCTAAACTCCATAGCAACCTAAGACCTTCCCGTGAGCATTTGATATGTGGTGTGCAAAATGGCAAAGCATGCTTGCTATAAACAGGAGACTGGATAATTGGCTCCTGACATTTAATAATATTAGAACTGGTGATGTCATTCATTAAGTTAACATACAGAAGGAATAACCATACTGGTGAAAAACCTTTAGGGTCATCTGTATTTTTCATGTATGTGCCAGTCACCTCTCTCAGCACATTCATTCTGCATTGCACCACTGCATCCTTCTCAGCAGGGAAACTTTTTTTTTTTTTTAAGACATTTTAGGTTTCACAGTGGGGAAAAAATTGTTACCATATTTCCATCGTCTCTACCAATCCTAGAAGCTTCTGTCCTCTTCCATGTTTGATGAGGGAAAGTGACATAACCGTGACTCTCCCAGTGAACCACGGCGTGATGACGACAGCCACCCAAAGACCTCATCTGCTCAGTGATGTTACTGATTTGGAGAAACTAAGCCAGCGTATAAATTTACTGAAAGCACTCAGACGGGGATGACTGGTCTCTGTGGATAATTCTCAGTTAGCGCAGCGGGCTAAATATCACACTGTAATTTCCCACCACTCTCAGTGAGACAGAGTTCTTCACTTCCCCTTCAGTTTATGCTTGTTCCCCCAGCAACAATGCATTTTTTTTCTTCTCTGTGAAAGGTGAGGTAAACAATAGACAATGACACTAAACAATATAATTGCTTGCATACAAAACTTAAATTGGTAGTGGTTTAGAGATTTGGAATAGTGTGGTTAGCAAAGTATTACAATAGCATTCCAAGCAATCCAGATTATAATGGTGTATGTTTACTGGAGGACCAACAACTTGGTTTAAAGCTGAATTTTCTGGCCTCTAGGTGGCAGATGAGGTCCAAGAGAAGCTGACAAACACACATATTTCATACTTAAAAGTGGTATTTGTCACTTTGTGAAAAGTGGACTTACACTGACACTTAGTCCCCCTTTTATCTCTGTTTTGGTCTCCACCACCAAAAAAACAAAACAAAACAAAAAAAAATCTGGGTCCTTTGTTTCCTTTATCTTTCTTCATCAGCTACGACTTTACAATGTATTTATTACATTTTATTTTGAAAAGCTGGAAATGGTTTAATGAGAGCAGTAACACTGAACAATACAATCAGCCTATGTGGGCCACAAAGCCAGAGCAATAAGAAACTAAAGCACAGTAAGGTCACTATACGTATTAGAGATCATTTATGGGCGTATCCCATCAGTGAGTTACATGCAATTATTCTTTCCAAAAAAAAAAAGTTGTTGGGGTTGTCACAGCACACAGGTGCCAAAGGAACTTCAATGACAATGTTTCTTCTAATCTAAGAACTACCAAACGCAATTACTTGCATAATATTATATGAATACTACCAAAATAGAGTGCTGCAAAACCAAAGGGTCTTCCCAATCACAACAATGCATTTAATTGATTAAGAGAGTAATCACTGGCATCATAGTCAGAACGACCAATACATTTATTTAGAATATAGGATTGCTTATCACAGCAAAAACATTCACTCAGTGGAATGCAGATTTAGTTGGCATTCAGAGGAGAGATTTCAGACAAATGGCTGACCCCATGACGCTGTAGCACATTTGAATCTGCTTCATCCATATGTTGTCTTGCTGTTTCTATTCATAGAACCACCAGAACTTGATCTCTTCCCTCATCTCCATGATGTAAAGATGATATCCAGCCATTCCACCGGTCTAGAAAAATCTAGAGCTTGATTAGCTGGTTTACAGATGCTCCCACTCGACTAAATAAAATACTGTTGCTATGGGAGTTGTTGCAAAAACTTAACACGTTTAGCTGTTAAGAATTATTGATGTGTTCATGTTTCCCTGTATGTACATTAAATTAATCATGATAGATGGAGGTGAGCCATGTTCCAGCAGCATTCAGGTCGTGTGACTGAGCACAATATTCATCAAAGTCTCCCACATGTATGGCAGTGTTTATAATGTATGACCCAAATTAGAGCATGTTTCAGCTCGTAAAGGTTTGCTTTTGCTCCTTTGGATTTATGCACGAGTTCTTCAAAGACTAGAGTGAATATTTAACAAACTCCCAGCAGCTCAGCTATCATAAATGTCATATTTTATAAGTCACCGATTCAGGAACTACCTGACTTGTTTGCGAAGCAAAGAGACTTTGTGTGATTGCTCTAATAGCACGTACAGAAGTACCTACAGTACATTCCTCTTGGCTTGCTCATTACTGGAACCTTAACTGCTGAAGCTACAGTCGGGTCCAGTGAGAGGATCAGGTTAATGTGACATCAGGAGAATACTACAAGATGACACCCACCACGTATGCTGACATTTTGCTCCAGCATGGCGTGCCAACGTAAGTTACAGTTATTGTCGCTATGAAGTATTAATAGAAGCCATCATTATAGTAGGACAAGCTGTAAATGCTTGAGTTTGTCCATGAAAGCTCTAGGTCAGTTCAGTTAATATTACTAGAAAACTGATCTTGAAAAGTAGAATTTCAAGAGTGCGTTGGTGTTGCTGTCTGAACTGTCACCTTCTCCTGCTAACAGCGACTTCATTTTCCAAGAACATGACTGTTATGTAAAATTTGACCCCAGAGGTCACCGGTCGCCTAAGCTGGAGGGCGCTGTCCATCAAAACCCCAGAACATGCTGCAGCTTTGTACCTTTGCATGCTCGCAAAACTTTCAATATCGGATGGATTGACTCGTAGCTTTGAATCTCATCCACAGCAACGGTTTTGATTGGAATTCCCATATCTTGGCGGGCTAGTGTGTTTTTCTTGTCAGGACGGAAGAGCTCCTCAAGCGTACCGCATTTTATCAGTGTCCTCTGGCGGAACAAGTTGCCAAACGCTCGCATGCAACGAACATTTCCCACTCCTTGTTTGGTCACATTGGGTTTGCGGTGTGAATATATCAAAACGCGCTGAATTGAACTCATCATTTTTCCTAAAGCACGTTTTTACAGTATGTACAGCTGCTCTTGTCATCCCTCATCTCTGGAAAATGAAGTTGGCTGCATGCCAGACTTTTATCTCCAGACCTCTCCCCTTCCTTAGGTTTTCTCTTTACATAAGCACCACAGACATGTACATTGTTCACCAGTGTTACAGCCGGATATTTCAGCAGATAATATAGGTCTGGGATATGGATACCTGCTGGGATCATGCTGCCAGTTTTAACTGTACTAATACTGATATTGCTGCTATTTTGCAGCTCTGCAATTGGGATAATTGTACAGCTAACTACTATTTCTTCTGATAAATTAATCATTTATTAATGAAATGTAAAAAATAAACACTAAGCAACAGCACAAAACCCAAAGATATGCAATTTAAAATGATGTGAATTTTTTTTTTTTTTTTTTTAATGCAGCAAATCTTCACCTCTGCCAATTATATGTGCCATTTTTGCTTGACTGGTCAACTGAAAAAAAATATTGATTAACAATCGCTGCTGTTCAATCTTCTGATGATTGACAAATCAATTCACTGACCAGTTGTTTGAACTCTATCATTAAGGACATAGTAAGTCTATCTGGCATATGTTGCAATGTGATGTCTGTTAAGTATTTCTTGCTGGGGGTATATGTAATTTCAGACTAAATATTAAACCTATGCATTTAACATCAGGGGTATCCACTGACAGAATTTTATAGCCTCTTTTTCACTTTGGAATGGAGGCACGTGCTTTGGTGGTGTCTATAAATACTCATATATGTGACAGCTGGACTCAGGATAGATTTGGGGTCCCATTTTAAATTTAGGCTCAGGCCTTGACTTGGGCGTTTCTGGGTCTTAGGCCCTTCTTTTGTATTAGATTGAGCTATTGGACGCCAGCCAATCAGTTGTGCTGATGGTTTAGATGCCGTGAATGTATGAGGGCGCTGTGGCAGATTGACATAGAGCTCACAGTTAAGGCGTATTGTCTGCCAGCTCTGCTTTATTTTCCATAAAGACAACTGGGAATGTCGCATGCCAGACTGGAATTCAGGCCACGTGGCTCAAGAATCCCCATTTGTTTCTCTGGAGAATTCGCTACAAGACTGCTTTGACCAGTCAAGGTAGATCAAACAACCAGGATCGTATTCATGACAAAGACCTGTCATCAGAAGGCTTTGATTTGACAAACAGACGTTGATAATAAGTCTTGGCAAACTTCATCTGTCATCCATAGATCCTGTGAAATGGTAGTGATTATATTTCTAATCCCTAACTCCTACAGCTGTCAAAGAAATGTTTTGTGTGAAATGTTATCAGCCTGTGTTAATTGGGAATGCTGGTCTTTCACAACTGTGTCCATTTAATGAAATTTAAAACTAATGTAATGCATTTTTATAGTAACCATAGATCTGAGCAAACCCCAGAGAATTAGCTGACTTTGTAGAGTATTTTAGTATCTTTCAGCTCCGTGTTTTGGTTTCACAGCTGGCAACTTTACATCTTTGATTCACTCTTGTTTCCAGATGCAACAGGCTGCTGTTTTCACATATAAAAAAAAGCTTTAAAAAAAACACACACAAAAAACCCAACACAATGTATATACTACCTGCCCAGAACAAAGTTAGACAACTAACATAGTAGAGCATTTAACAGCTAAACAAACAGTGGTGGTGACCAAACTAGAGCTAAAAGAGTTAATGTTGGACTTTATAAGATGGATGAAATTAAATGAATTCATTGAATAAGAAGGTAACTAGGCACTTGCCCACTAACATATTTGCAGCATCAAAAATATTAAAGGGAAGGTTAAGTAAAATCTTACATGTTATGGAGCTTTAGTATTTCAGTTTCATGGTACATTTTCAATGGTATAATCACCACTGGAAGCTTAAAATTGGGAAAAATATGTTAATTCTGAGCCAAATACAATATAAGGAGGTTGGTATATTTATTTCAGTTTATCCAATTTCTTGGAAAAATATACATGCATCAGAGAAAATTAATTCAGATCCTCAGATCCTCCGAAATTTGTCATAGGATATACAATACATTTAGATAATCAGTTTTCTTTGTATGAATTGTCATGGTGCAATACTGAACACAAGGCGTAACCTTTTACAGTACTAGCTCTTAGCTATAACTACAAACACACTCTCCTGCTTGCACTGCTGAACTGCAGTGACACTGCAAAATGAGACGGGCTGTTACAGTAGCTTCTCTGGATATTCATGGCACCAGCCCAGAAATTAAAAATAAACCTGCAGGTTCCTAACTGAGCGTCAACCATTTTGTCGCCGGTGCTTAGGAACTCTGCCCGAGTAATTTACAGTACTGCACATGTTTCTGTGTTTCATCACTCTCATGCCCCAGTGGTGGCCGTCTTAATGCCCTCCACCTCTGGCTGGGCATCATTTGAACTCCCTGGCACCGCTTGAATGGTGCCATGAACACTGTAAGCACTTGCAGGCTGCTCTACTACAACATTAGACTCAATGATAGTGAGCCCGCAGCTGAAACTAATAGTTATGGACAGGAAAGAAGGCACTGCAATTAATCTCCAGTAGAGAACCAGATCTCCGTGGAGCCAATGTGCACTCACTGAACTCCCAAAACTAAGATAAAGAATGTACTTAATGTGTTGGTTTGTCAGATGTTTTTTTCTTTTCTGTTTGAACTGAGAGATGCCGTCACTGTTATCTTGCACCCTTCCCAGTCTTATGCACGGGTCTTTTTCCTGGAAGCAGGTGGGATTCAAAGAGATTGGTTTCAAGCGTCATTAGAATTCACTACAGCCTTAACTCTGCTGACCACTATTAGGGAGGAAGATAAACATTTTTCTTGATGTGAACCGAAAGCTTTGATAGACTTGCTTGCAAGCCTCTTGACATTGTATTTAGGAAGTCTAATTCCTCTTCACTTTAATCCAGTTAGACTGATTGAAATGCTCATGGATGTTTCACCTCTGGAATATGCATGTATGAATGTGCTTAAGAGAGAGTTCCTGACAGTCTGGCAAACTTATTTAAGATGTCTCAACGCATGATTCAGAGGTCAGGGTGCTATGACATCACCAGGGTCCCTGCAGAGGGGATTTTGGGGGCCGGGGATTTCTGTTTGTAATTAAAAAGAGCTGTTGATGTCATATCTGAAATCAATCACAAAGAGTGTGCTTGCTTAGTGTCTCAAGCTGCTTTTAGAGAGCTTGAACACACACACATGGTGCACACAAACATTCCTCATGAGAGGCAAACACACCTTTATCAAAACCTTTATCAAAAACACCATTTATAGCTGTGATTTGAAACTAAGAGTACTTGCTCATCTAATTTAAAAACAATAATCTGGGAAAAGGAGGAGAATAAACAACCAAAATGGACTACAAACTGGTGTGAAGTTGATCTTCAGGAAAGTGTACTTTTACGGGATCTAGTAAGTACCAGCTTTACACGGGGTCAGCCCTATGTTCCCACAGCCCAGTGGTCCCACAGTCCTATGTTCCCACATTTTTAAGATTTCTTCTTTGACTGAAAATTTTGAAAATTAGGCCCTATGTTCCCACATGTCTCACATTTCTAAGACCCCGTTTACACAAGGGAAAACGCAAATATTTCCACGCGGTTTGGCCTCTCATTTACACGAAAACCCCGTTTTTATCTTAAGAAAACGATTATTTCTAAAAGCTCGGAACATAGGGCCTAATTTTGAAAAATATCTTAGGAATGTGGGAACACAGGGCTGTGGGAACATAGGGCTGTGGGAACATAGGCATGCTCCCCCATCCATCCATTATCTATACACCGCTTAATCCTCTGTAGGGTTGTGGGGAGGTTGGAGGCTATCCCAGCCGACTCAGGGCGAAGGCAGGGGACACCCTGGACAGGTCCCCAGTATCATAGGGCTACACATAGAGACAGACAACCAAGCACACTCAATTGAGACAATTGAGATTAATCAATTAACCTCAGCGTGTTTTTGGACTGTGGGAGGAAGCCAGAGAACCCGGTGAAAACCCACGCATGCACAGAGAACATGCAAACTCCACACAGAAAGATCCCAGGCGTCCTAACCGGGACACGAGCTGGGGATCTTCTAGCTGTGAGGTGACGGTGCTAACAACCACAACCACTGTGCAGCCCCTTATAGCAAGCTTCCTCCACAGGTAAAAAACGTCAGGGTTACTGCAGAGGTGTGCAATGACAAACTCAGATGGAGCAGGATTATGTAAAAGGGTCACACAAGTCTGGGATGATTTATTGCCCTTTGTCTCTCCCTCATTGTGGCACTGAAGACTGTGTGATGAATTGCATTTTATTCTCACTGAGAATTCCATTGTCTTCTAATGTGGATGATTGTGCGCGGGTCGTATGGGACTGCTCAAGCACTGTCAAGCTGTCCTTTATTTCACACATCAGCACTCTCTATTCCTTCAGCGCCACTGGCGTGATGTGTGAACGCTTTTTTGGACTGTTGATATATTATAATGCTCGGATAAAGGCACCGAGTGCAATTTGCTGCACGTGAAATATAATTTACCTATTATGCCACCATGTAGGGAGAATAGTATGTAATTCTAGGTCTGGCATCTCATCTAAATGCTCTAAAAAAAATGCACATGTGTCACTTTTATAGGTGATGTGCATTAGGGTAAGATAAGTGATTGTAACACATCATCTTTGTGGTGCTAACACAGAGAATAAATCACATTTCATTGAATATACCAGGCTTTATTTGAGGCCATTAAACAATTACAGAGGTTTGCCTGTGCTTTATTCTAATGCATGCTTATTAGAAAAAGCACACGCAGAGTTTCAGCAACCTTCAAGAAGGAAAAGTCAGCAGCAGTGTGAAAACAACTTTCTGTTCCCAAGATGCCGGTAAAGTTACCTCTCTTTTAGGAACACTTTTTATCACCTTGTATTTCCTGATGTGCAAAAGCAACATTACTTGGCCATCACTTGCTTTGCGTTTTTTTTGTCCATGCCTACATTCCTTCTTTGTTGATTCACTTTCTCACTTCTCTCCACACACACACACACACACACACACACACACACACACACACACACACACACATTGCTGTCCTTCATGATGTTCTCACGCTGCACTATCACCGTGTTTCACCGTGTTCCTCTTTTTAATCTCCATAGACGCGACAGAGAAGCAGCTGCTTTGGTAGTCTTTGAGATTGTTACCTCAGAGTTTGAACAGCTACACAAACAGAACTGCCAGGTGATGCTGCACAAAAAACAACAATGATAATAAAATAAAAACAAGGAATTATTAGTCATAAGAGTCCTGATAATGATGGGAATGAATGCTTCAACATTTTAAACACAACCTCAGCCATCCTCCCCCAAGATCCTTTAGTTCAGTGTACTTTTTACAGTGAGTAAAAAAATATTACTCTGCCTTGATTATCAGTTAACTCAGTTCAGTTTTATTTGTATACTGTCAATTCACAACATAAGTCATCTCGGGACATTTCACATCATAAGGTCAAGACCTTTACAGAGGGAAACCCAACACATCCAATAATTCCAGTGATTTGAACATGTCGTCTAAATGTTACAACTTAAATGCCGTTTATATTTTTTATACTTCCAGGGGCCTGAATTACTGAGCAAGTATGTTGGGGAGTCTGAAAGGGC
>OMNN01101753.1:0-36185 GCA_900302755.1 Chromis chromis
AACCTTAACTTACAGAAGTGCTCAGTGTTTATGTCATTAAAAATATCTAGTCTAGTTTTATTTTCAAATTATTATAGTAATAAAAAAGCATGTCTCTGAGGGAAAAAAAAAAGATGCAACAGGTGCTGCATGTAGTTTAAAAAGTCTCCCCCTCTCTTCCTGTGATTCCCCCAGAGCCCAAACCCGTCTTTGACCTTCTGCGTGAAAACCCACGACCGGCTTTACTACATGGTGGCCCCGTCCCCGGAGGCCATGAGGATCTGGATGGATGTTATAGTAACGGGAGCAGAGGGCTACACGCAGTTTATGAGCTGAGGGACCACTGAGATCTGGAGGATGATGGCGGCTCGCCGAGCACCCAGACACCTGCACAGCCAACCTGAGATGCTCCCTGCCTGCCGGGGGCTGCTAGTCAGCGGCCTGATGGTGTGTAACGGATGGACATCTGAAGAGATGAATTATCTGACGCTCCCGTAAAGAGCCCGATGCCTTTGAGCAAATGAGGGCTCGGTCGGGACAGAGGTGCATTTCAAAGAATTGTATTTATCTTTCAGCTGTGAGTATGAATAGGGAGAAGAATCAGCTTGAGCCGCCTGCCAGTGGATTTACGAAGGGAGCTCTAAACTACATCAATCACATTCTGTTACCAAAATACATTGTTAATACCTGCAATATGACTGTTGAGATTTCAGGAGGAACACTTTCTTACTTTCTATAAGCTCCAACTGTTTACACCTCTGAAGCCGACCTATGCATGCAGCGTTATCTCTCTAACCTTTTTGATACATTTCTACTTTTTGCCTCCAGTTTAACTTTTCTCAGATGAAAATAATGATTATTTCAAAACACTACAAGCAACTATTCTGACATATTTCAAAAGCATTATGTTACGTAGTGAGTTTTATGTTATCCGGTGCCAAATACTTGTAATATTTTGTCAGATTTTTATAATACAAATGTTAATATCAATATTCTACCAAGAGCTTTCTATTCAGGCAAATAACACAGCATTAATGTGTCTGTATTTTACAAAATACTAAATTATAGTCCTATAATGATATTCTAAAAATACCATGTACATCTACTAAATAAAAATATATGAAGCATACTGCCGATTTGTTTTGTGTGTTTGTTGCTGACAAATTGGCTAAATTGAATACGTGCAGTTACAAACATTTCCTCGCTTCCTTAATTAGCGCTTCCCGCTAACAAGTCATTAATTACCAGCTTTCTTTAAATAATCTCGTGCACCCTAATGAGCTGCGAGCTTTCACAAAGGTGCTTTAAAACACTACAACTTGTCTGTTTACATAAGAACAGTCAGGTGGTTTAATGAGTTAATCGGCTTGTTAACCAGAATCACACTCGGATCAGATCTCGCATGTGTATTTCTGGGGCAGCGTGGTTAATTATATGGCTCGTCTGCACTAGGTGGGCCACATAAGAAGAAGAAAAAAACATGAAGTGAAATTACATGCAACTTAACATGCATGATTCAATATCAAGAAATTTGAACTCACATGCATGAAGTTCTCACAAACAAGCGTTTAAAGAAACTCCTCAAATATATATGCACACAGTGTATCTCTTCTCATGTCCTCGGTTAAAAACATATCAGTGGAAAATGTGCAGATTAATAATAATGTATGACTGGGCTGTGCGGTTAATTTACTGCAGGGATCAGAGGAATATTTAGCAGGTAATCAAGGAAACACACCTTGCTACTGACAGGTACCAATTAGATCCAGCACTTGAGATTTTAATTTTTAATTTCCAGGTTTGAAGTGAAAAACATGTTTAGTGATATTTATTAAAAGGAGCATCCACCCTCCACCACTCAGGCGCTATCTGCGGCTGCACTAACACCATTTCTCTGACCATGGGAGAGATTTTCACATATCGTGCCATTCAGTTTCTTTGAGCCTCTGGTGTGCCCGGCTGAATAATAAACAGATCTTTAAGGGGGCAGAGTGAGCTCATTACTGTGGTGATGAGCGTGAGTGACACCCAGCCTTATTGTTGGTGAAATATTAATGAGCCCAGGGTGATCTCCCCTCACTTTCACACACACAGACTGGCCTTTTCCCCAGGCCTTTATCACACAAATAGGATAGCCGGGCTGTGAATTAGCAAAAGGTCTCACATGATTTTGTCAATATTAATGGGAGATATTAACCTTGTCTGAAAACAACCTCAAACATTCTGATGAAATGGAGACATCTCTCGGCACAGAGGGAAACTTTCTATCATCACCTGTCAAAGACCTTCACTCCCACATCCTTCACAACATTTCAGAGCGTTTGGAACTCATAACTTTTCATATCCACGTGTGAGTTCAGATTAATTTAGAAGATTAAAGAGAAAAATTCTCTCGCCCAGCCCCGAACATGCTCCCCCTCCGCACAGATGAAAGCATCTTTCGCTAAATGCATCCGATACACCCGCGAAAGTTCCACTCCTAATGTTTACGGCTTTGAACGGATCATCTTCACTTTCTTTGAAGGGAATGTAAAATGACATGTCGTTCATTCAAAACAGGGCACACGATATACAAATCGTTAAATTACAATGTTTTCGGATTTCATGCCAAGCACAACAATGATATGTGAAAAATATCCAGAGGGGGAAAGCGCCAGCGTTGACCTAATGAGGGCAACAAAAACATAGATCGGCTGAACCCCACTGTGGGATATTATTCTTTTTATTTCACTGTGTATCAGGCACCGCATGTTCAGGGATTTCTAGACAATGAAATAGTAATAATACTTAACCATTACATATGAAAGAGACTGCATAAATCAGAAATGATTGCTTTATTTCTATGTAGCTCTACTTTGACGCTTCTTTCTGTCCACTATGTCATCATTTTGGAGCACCATGTCCTTGACCTTTGCCCTCAGTGTATTTGTTTGCTTGCAAGTTTGGTGATCTAGGAGCTAGATTTAAATGAATATAAAGTCACTCTTACCGAAAGCAGCACCCACATCACTAAAATTAAATGCTGGGGCGCCCCGATAGCCTAATGGTTATGTTGCGTGACCCACATGCAGAGATGTAGTGGCTGTCCCGGGTTCGAGTCCAACCTCAGGCGTTTACCACATGTCCTTTCTCACTCTCTCCCATTTCCGACTCTATCCACTGTCCTGTTGAATAAAGACGAAAAGCCAGAAAGAACGAAATCTTAAAATTAAATGCTGAATGATGATATTGCTCAATAAAAGAGTTACCCCTTTAAGTCCTAGTGCGTCATCGGCGACACCTGTGACACTGTTTGTGCTATCGGAAAAAAATCCAACGGTTTCTGAAAGCTGAGGCATTGCGCTTTACAGCCAATATGGTGTTATTACAGTAATTTCATTCATGCCCCCCCAGGAATCCACTGGATGAAATTACCGTAAAATTACCGTGATGACACTATATTGACTGTAAAGTGCAACGACATTGTCATTATGGTTATTACGCTAATTTCATCCGTGCCCCCCCAGGAATCCGCAGGATGAAATTACCGTAAAATTACCGTAACTCTTATAATAGGCTGTAAATCGTAAATAACTGCCAGATATTGAAAGTTTCTTCTGAAAAAATGGGCACAAGCATTCACAGGACATTTTCTTACGTTTTTGGAATCAAAATAAGAAAAAAAGACCAGGCTGACATTTGGAGGCTCAGGTCTTAAAGGGTTAAAAATGCCACACAAACTAACATTCAGAGTAGAAACAGAGGTGAACGAGTTGCATTATGACGGCTATGAAGCATATGGCCTGAGTAAATATCGGCTGTGTAAAGCTCAGAGGTGATAGACGACGAGCCTCTGGGGTTTAAACGTTTCTGCGGAGCGGCATCGCACAGCCTGAGTGCCGTAAATGACACTGAGGAACCATTTGGGACGTGTTTGCTTAAAGAGCTAAAAGTTTGCAGAACACCAGTGATGCACGAACAATCTGTGACACTTCACTGTCATTCTATAATCTTGATTATTCTGCTTTTCTGCACACCATCTGTAATTTCTGCAAACTTCTTCCTACAAGACTTTTTATACAGCATTTAGTTTTCCATCCAAAATATGTGCAAATATATCCCACTGCTGATATTTAGGTAAGCTTTTACTGATTACGCCAGATCAGTTTGTGTTAGAGCTAGTTAAGGGCGATCTACTGAAACCTGTGACATCCCAACGGAGGACAAGACAGACACCGTAGTCCTTTACATCAAACACCTCTAATTTACCATAAAGTCCTTGAGGAACAGTAGATAAACATAACCCCGACACTGACTGGTTCCCGTCTGTCACGGCTAAATGCAAAGGAAGTTAGTTTAAACATTCATGAAAACAAATTATAATATGTTTGTCACTTTTTTTAGGACTTGATTACCTGTTTTCATGCCAGACATGCAAACAAATGGAAGTGATCTGCAGGCTGAACACACACAGTAACATCCTCAAATCCCCTCTGAGAGGTTTCCATTCACAAGACCTAACTGAATTCCATGTTTTCTTCATATGTTCAAAGAGGGGCAAAAGTTGAGGACAATAAATTCTGAGAGAGATGATGATGAAATGATGGTGTAACCCTTACTAACGTGCCATACGTGCACTTGGCATGCAGCATCGACTTTTCTGACTTCTCGGCTCATACACAATATTCAGACAATGAATCTGGGTATCAATTGATGGACAGCCTTGTCTCGCCGTAGAAGAAACAATAATAAGTATCTCAAATACAGCTGAAGTCTGGTTTGATCCAGACTTGTTGGCTGGTTAAGTTTGGCCGCTCTGTTGTAACAAGTTGTTTTAAAAATCAAGTTTTTTGCTGTGTGACACTGAGCCCATTGGACTGTTTAAAGCAAGAGGGAGACATAAAGGTTCCTTGCTGTGTAATTGACACACTTTACGATTACATTTCATCTCAAATAATGACAAAGAAATTTCTACTTAATAGTGGAGACAACAGGGAAAGCCGGCTGTCATGAGGAGCACCTTGGATTTCTCTTATGGTGCGCAAACAGGAGGCTCTCGGTGGACCAATTAATACAGACAGGAGAGAGCAGTCAGCGATTTCCTGGGAGACCCGCCAACTTCACCAGCTACTACTATCTCAATCTGGTATCCATTACGACCACATTTATCGAGATTGCATCAGGCTCCCTTTCTACAAATCTCTCAAAGCTCGGCTGATATGGTAGCTACCACACGGTGGGCATTTTGCTGAATAGCTCCTCTGTAATGCGGCTGCCTCTTTAAATGCGTCAGATTAACGCAGATGGACACAAAGTCCTGCGCGGGACATTTTAATCAAATTCTCTATAATCTACAGACTCTATTCAAACAACACTTTGTGAATGAGAGTGTGCTTGGCTGTGTGTCTCCATGTGTAGCCCTGTGATAGACTGGCGACCTGTCCAGAGTGTCCCCTGCCTTCGCCCAAGTCGGCTGGGATAGACTCCAGCCCCCCGCAACCCCACTGAGGATTAGTATAGATAATGGATGGATGGATGTTTCACTTTGCATGAAAACAACTCCTCTGAAGCCATTGTGGATAATCAATTCAAGATAGATGTTTTCAGACTTTCACTCAGAACACAGACATGCCTCTAAGTGGACAATCTATTACAGACTTGTCCCATCAGCATGTAAATTCAGCAGAACTGGAAACAAGCCCATTTGTTTTGGCAAAATGATAATGTCACAGAGATGCAACTCAGCAAATGAGATGGAGTAATGGTTGGACAGGGAGGGGTGCCGAAACAACGGTGAGCTAAAAGGAAAACAGTAGGTATAGAGAGAAAAAGAGAGAGAGAGAGATAGAGATGCAAATCCCATGGCAACAGCAACCAGAAAACAAGTCTAAAATAGGGGGCAGTGTCCGCTATTACTATAGCAACAGGAGAACAGCACATTCGCTCAGCTTCGGGATTTGCTGAAAGGAGAAAACAAAGCTTTATTCCTCGCATAATTGTCATTTCCAGTAACTTTACTTGGTTCCACCATTCATGTCTTGCTAAATTATCCCCCCCAAAAATAAGGATTCTCAGAGGATAACAGTCTGCAACACAGGGTGAATTATTTATCTTCCACTGTCATTTCATCTGACAATGCCCGGTGAAGCTGAGCAGACAGCTGACACACGAGCTGACAGCTATTGAATAAACAAGTGGAATTTTTCATAATGACAGTAAAGTAATTGCAACATTATAATACACAGAGACAGGCCCCCTGCAGTGACAGCATGCGTTACTATTAGAATAATAACGTTAATAATCTTCTAAGTCCATGTCATTAGGCTTCTCAACTTTATAATCATACATTTTCACGCATTATATAAATGACTTTGGCAAAACTGTAACACAAAGCTTTAAAAACTGCTGCACCTTTCTCCACCCGGTTTGTTTACCTGAAACATGTGCACAGTCTGCACTGCAGGAAAAAAAAGATAACAACACAGTGATGCTTTGCCTTGCCGACCACCGACCAATCATATTTCACATGCAGCCGCTGCCGACCAATAGCAGAGCGGCAGTCTGGACCCGCGCAGCCAATCGCTGTGAGCGTGGACCACTGATGCAACGGAGATGCAACAGACTTGTACTAAACAACAAAGTGTGTTGTGGATCAAATAGTCCCTCTACAAAACAATACCATGCCTGGTGGTAACGTGCGGACTCTGCGGCGCGGTGCTGTGCGCTTGAGAGCCGCGTTCAGGTGAATTAAAGCGCTCAGCAGGTTGTGGACGATACGGAGCGGTGACGCCCTGTCCTGCTCAGAGACTGTGGCGCCGCCTCGTCTCTATAGCAACAGAAGGGTACCGTGAAACAATGACAAGTGTCGCCCGTTACTGTAATGTGATTACTTTTCGGATTTCAACACAAGTCGGGACCACTTGTTATTTCTTCTGAATTAAAGACACAGAATTTGTATTATTACCCCTCCTACTAACGCCCGCTTTATGTATTTCCCCATTATTGATAACTTTATAAGCCTAAACGACACTTTTAACGCCTTTTTGTTTACTTTGTCGACATGAGGCGCCATTTTGTGGTTGTATTATAACGCAGATGTGAGTAATAACGCCAAATACTACACCGAATTATAACATACAGCGTTACTTTCGAGGTAAACAACAAGTGAAAAAGTACCTCCCAGCTGTAGTAACGAGCCCGGAGCCAGGGTGCTGAGTGTGGGCCGTGTCTCGGTGAGCGGCGGAGGGAGGGGGCGGAGGGATCTGCACCGAGCGGCACGGTTTATCCCGGTGACGCAGTTGGTTGCTAGGTGTGAATGAACTGGTGCTTTGTCGCAATTAAGCCGCTGCTCAGTTTACAGGTCGACCACAACAAAGCAACATCTCGTCCTTTCGCCTTGTCCCGGATATTCCGAGCTAAATTATGGCTCTTTAATCCCGCTCAGTTGTTGGACCCGAAAACAAGTCGTGCTTTGCTTCAGCAACGCACCCCCAAGTGCTCTTCAATTTTTTTCTGCAAGAATGGAGTAAGTGCAACTCTCTTTACTCTCTGTCCATAAGTTTGTTGTTGTTGCTGTTATCACTTTGTTGAGTGTTTCTACTTTACACTATTTATTCAGTTTTATTTGGACTTTTTTTTTTTTTTTTTTTAAATCAACGCTCCTTCCATGGGTTGTAGTTGTTTATAACAGTGTGGCAGCTTTGTCAGCACGATGGTAAATCCTATATGCACTGTAACTCTGTGGACTCTCTGCTGGAGATACAGCATGACTTATTTGTCACTTTCACTTGTGTATCTTGCCAGCTTTTCATTTACATGCCTCATTGTTGTAACCTAAACTGCTTAAGTGATCAGAGGTGATTAATTCGAAAGGAACATGCGATTTTGAAGCAGCTCATCTGCATTAATCCGACTTAGCCAGCAGGATGCCTCTCACTTAGAAAGATAATTACTGTGCAGCTTCTTGTCAACAGTTGGGCCCTTGACAGCGTCACTTGGTCCCACGTGCTTTCAGAAGTGCATTTTGCTTTGAGGCAGTTCAAAACCCAAAGGACCCAGCTCCTACTTCTGTATCACTGAGCCAAATCTGAGGGGTGGGCTTTGGAAGAGTTTGTTTTTTGCTTATTGGTATTTAGGAGAGTGGTTGTGTATTCTCCAAATATGCACGACTTACATGTTTTGAAGGTGATTTCTTCATTGTAGCTTCTCATGAAAACACACTGAGTCATCTTGCGAAACTTGCTGAGGGCTGCAGCGACTGATATTCCAGATTCCATCAGTCGACTGAAAACGCTGGATGTTTTCAGTCACACACACTTCTGATCTGTGTCTCTGTTTACCCTCCAGGTTTCATTATGCTCACCCAGCCCTGCTCTCTGTGGCCCATCTGTCAGACCTTGCTTGCGCTCAGCATATGCTTGGACTTGGACTGAATCAAAGCACCAACAGACAAAATGATGGCAACATCAGCTCCTGTTTGGAAGACTCTTCGTGTCTGCCCGGCAGACCCCCTCGCTCTCTCTCACCCACAGGCTAACCACAGCCAATCACAGGGGTGCAGGGGGGAGGTGTCAGAGGAGAGTCAGCACTTAATTGGTGAGTTGCAGCGAGTACGCTTTTTTATATTTTTCCCCATTTCAGGTGGGCTCGGCACTGCAGCACATTCGTCCTTCTTGAACAGTAAGTAATAAACTAGCTACGTCTAATTTTAGCTGCAACTTTATTTTTGAAAAATTTTGCTTTGCAATTGCTAATGTCGATCAGGTTATGCTTTACGTGCACTGCTGGATAAGTGATATTTTTACTTTTGCATGAACGTTTTTTTTTTTTTAGCTGCAATATTTCCCTCCACCGAACAGCTTGTAACGAATGCCGCTCCTCAATAGGTGATGGTCTCACTGACTGGATGACGGAAGAAGTGGATTTCTCCTCGTACCTCCCAAACCCTCCTTCCCCTCCCTCCTCCACCAATGCCTCCCTTCCCCCTTCACCTCTTCAGAATGATATCCAGGTGCCCTCTGACTTGGAGGTCATGACCTCTCTGCTGCAAGAGGAACTCGCACAACTAGAGGACTACTTCCTGTCTGAACCACTGCCAGAGAAAGGGCCGAGGCTGGGAAAATGCGACAGGGGTCCACTGCCAGCGGGTCCTCAGCCATTCAGCCAGCTGCCATATGCATCATACTCGACATCCAACCAATCGGAAACCAGCCCACTTCTTGTTACCCTGGCAACCGGTGAACTGGACCTGCTGAGCATCTGTGGCGGGCCCATTGGGCGATCCAAAATTCCAAGACACGCCCCGTACAGCTGCAGTCGCCCCAGTGGGTGTGGTAGGAAAAGAGTTCCTGATGGTGTGAGGTTCAGTGAAGGCTATGACAACAGTTTGTTGAGTTCCAAAGGAAGTAACTCAGGTAACTCCGCTGTGACCCTTACAGGTAATTATGGCTGTGTAGAGGACGACCAGCTGCTAGGGAAAAGCTACTGCCTGGGTAGTGCAGTCGAGGTTAGACGATGTGGCGTTTTACCCAAAGAAGACAAAAATTGCTGTTTCACTCAAGATGTGATAGGTGGTGCGAAGGTTGTTGGTGGTGGATTTGGTTTTGGTGGATCACTGGATGTCCCACACAAGAAAGAGGATCTGTTGATGTATAGCATGAGGGAGGTCAGCGGAGGCACTGGTAACAACGAGGTGCTCAACAGTATCAAAGCTAGTGTTGAGGTGACAAAAGCCACTGTTTCTTGGAAAAGCGAGAGCAGCGAAGGTTGTTATCTACCAACAACGCCGCAGTCTGAGGCCTATCATAGCTTCTTGGGCAACATCAACGAACAGGTGAAAGCAGAGAGTTTGCAGATAGGTCAGCATGATATACACTGTAATTTCCTTGAAGATCAGGGCCCCGAGTGTCTTTTAATGGCTAGGGAGAGTCTGAACCTGGAATCTTCAGGGCACAGACAAGCGTGCAGGCTGAAAGAAGACCACTGTGCTGTGAAATACGAGGTGGACATCATTCCAGTTGAAGGCGGAGAACGCAAACAAAAGAAGCGAGACCAAAACAAAACTGCCGCTCACAGGTAAGTTTTTGATTCTGCCTGAAGTAATGCAAGTGTTGATTTCACATGTAAACATCTTCACTGAACCTTTGCTTTACCTAATGCAGGTATCGCCAGCGAAAAAGGGCGGAGCTAGATTCTTTGGAGGAACAGCTGCATTGCCTTGAAGGGAGGAACCGGGAGCTCCGGGACAAGGCAGAGTCCGTAGAACGTGAAATCCAGTATGTTAAAGACCTGCTGATTGAAGTTTACAAGGCCCGTAGCCAAAGGCTCAAGCAGGACACAACAGCATAACACCACAATGCTGCAAGTACACTTACAGAGTGTAACAGGGAAAATGTGGAGCTCTTTGTGTCTTTAAGTTTGTCCAACAACGAATGTTTAATTTTTTTATTATGACGAGGGGGTAAATGCATGCTTGGCTAATGCGAATTATTTTTTACATTTTAACTCAACACTCTATCCAATGCTTCCATTGCTTTTGCAGTCGAATCACTTGAGCCTGCACTGTGGCATTGCAATGCTTTCAATGACAATCATTTTTAAAGGAGCTCGCACCTCGTGATAATTGAAATAGGGTTAATATCTGAAGAAGTAATGTTATTCACAATGCGGGTTTTATATTTTTAATAGCCTTACATTAAAATTGATGTCAGCAATAGAACCGAATGTTTTTCTTTTTTTTCTATTTTTGAATTTTATTTGCAATAACTGTATGAACGTTTTCAATAGTTGGAGTCGTCAAATGTGTTGTTGGTGTCAACATTTCAGTTTGTGCACATCTTTCAAATCAAACGCTTCTCCAATTTAAGTTCTACCCTTCTTCGAACAGCAAATATTTCCACTGGTATGAATATTTAAAAATATTAGAACTTCTGTTGAATATGCATTGACTTTGAGTAATGCGGAAAGACCCGCTGATACAGCCTACAAATAAGGAAAAAAAGACTAATTGTTACCATTTTTTATCATTTTAATATTGTTACTGTTTTTTTGAAGAAGCACAGAATTGACTTCAGGTGTAGTGTAGCCCTAAATATTCTTTATTTATGGGATTTGTATGTCTTTAGCATTTTACCCTGCTTTGTTAAAAACATTACTTTGTCTTTCATATTTACATTTGTTAAATCTTTCTGATATTTACATTCCTTTTATTGTAACAAACCATTGTTTTTTAAAGCAATGGTTGCAAATAATGCCCAAATTATAGCCTATTGTGTGACCAAAAGAGAACTAATTTACTGTTTTGAAGTGTGTGCTGGCAGTAAAGTTTCCTTCTCTTGCATATTGCAATTTATACAATCTGTTTTGCAGCTCAGGATATAAGATTTATCCTCCAGTCCTAGAAACACCAGTAGATAATCATAGCAGGAGACTTGAAGCTCCTCTGTTCTTTACAAGGCAAAGATTTCACTGGCACACAGGTTTTCCTAATGTAAAAATGGGATTTCCATATGTACAAATATTGTAACTAGTGGCGTTTTAGCAGCCTCCCTCTGCATGCCTTTGCATTAATGTACTCTCTCTCTCTCTCTGGAATAGAAAATGTAGGGTTTCAGAAATAAGTCGGGGATTCTTTCTCTAAACTGCTTGTTAAGGCAATAAGTTTTATAGGCCTCTGGCTGATCTGCACTAATTTGTAACAACTTTTATATGTTCAGGGAGTGGAGTGTGTTAGCATTTTCTTTTTAGAAATTAAACTGAGAAAAAATTAATCTCATTAGATTATTTGTTGAGGCTTTTGCAGCGTTAGCTGTGGTGTAAGAGGACACTGTCTGAATCTTCCAGTTCATTTCTTGTTATTCTAAGCAAATAACAACCACTGTTACTGTTACACATGTCTCTACCAAGGATAGTTTTTTTTCTATGCATATTTATTTTATGACAATCCTGAATATGAGCGCTAATTTATTTATGGTCATTTATTTATACTATTTATTTAGTCTTTGCCTACAAATTCATGTCATGTTGTTTGAGCCCCCTGCGGTGTACTATCAACTCCGAATGTTAAAACCAAAAATGTGTACTGAAAGCACATTATAGCGCTTTGTAATTTCAAGGTAATTTAATCATATTTGCATATTTCCTTTGTGTGATGTCGACTTTTTTTTTCCTTTTAAAAAATAAAGTGTGTCATTAACTTGGCCCGTTGTGTGTGTGCTTTTTTTTTTTAAATGTCCGACTCTAGAAACTAACTATTTTTGCTCGCACCGACTGCGATTATCCGAAATTACAATTTGCTGCCTGAGATTTTTACGTAGTTCTTCTTTTTTGAATGTAATAAATCTTTTTTTTTTTTTTTACGCAAAGCAAAGTTCCAACCTCCGGGGCCTGATGGACGCACAAGCGCTCCTTTTCTCATCCAAACCCGGCGGAACAGCCGCTTCCCACACAATTACAGAGAGGAATGGAAACTTTAATTATTATGAATAGTGCCGGTATTACGCTGCAAAGGCAATTTAAAACAATTTAAGTGGGAATAAACCGTTAATTCGACGTCCAATCTTGCAAAAAATGCCCCCTTTTGCCGCCTGCTGTGGCCCGACAGCTCAATAAATCAAAGCGATTTTTTTTAAAAACAGGCCAAAATCACAAATTTAATTCTGTACAATATGCCTCTTTACTTACATGGTCGATTCAGGTGAAGAAAAACCTCCGAAAAAATATGTATGTGCGTAAAATGCAGCCAAAATGAAAAACTTGCACAGTGGGGGAAAAAAAAAAAAATCTAATTTAAAGTTAATTCAGCCACCCATTTCTTGCTGTTAAAACGACTATTTATTAATGTCAGGGGTAGATTTATTTTATTTTTAAACTTCACCGATTAAAAAGAAAATACAGTCGTTTGTATGGAATTTCGATTGCACCTTCTTACGAAATTATAACAATAAAAACCAAATGTGTTATTATTATTTATTATTAAGGGGGGGAAATGAAGGGGGTATGATTTTGTACAGTAGTCATTTCACATATTGCTCAAATACAGGAGAAAGTAGTGAGGAAGAAGATTTAAATCTGCTTTCATTTCTGGTGATCTGGACTCACTTGCAGCTGCCCAATGAGCTGATGAATGTCACATTGTGGAGGGGAATGATGTGAAGCCTGAAGAAGCTTCTTAGTGGCATCCAGAGATATCAGGACCTTCAAATGAAGGGGAAAAAAGAAAGGGACTAACTTGAATGAATTTTTATACATGTTTAAAGTCACTGAGGCAAAATATTTTACTGGCCCATGAAAGAACATGCAGTGAACAAATTTATATAAAGGAAAGGAACAAGCTCAAGGCAGTACAACTAACAGTAATTAAGAGGCAAGCCTGAAGGCATCAAAAGGAAAAGTGTGAATAGTTTTTTTTTTGCTTTTGTAACAATTACAGAAAGTTCCTCCTTCTGAAAACAGAAACTTGTAATATCGGCCCTCCTGTGACCTGATCATTCCATTACCTGTCGTATTGCGTCCTGCTGGCCGTACAGGCTAAGAGCTGCTATGGCAGCTTGTCTCACTGCATTATGGGAATCGGTGCATGCAGCCCTCAGGAGTAAGCCGGGCACGTCTTCCTCCAACAACAAGGGTACAGCGCCGTCGACATTTACGAGGTTTCCCAGCGCCGTGCAGCAGTGACGACGTGTGATGGCGTCGGGGTCAGTGAGCAGAGCAGCCAGGTTGGCCGCCGTCCTCCTGGCTTCCTCCGTCCACCTTCTCCCCTCCTCATCATCAACTGTCTGTTCTGTTATTGCTTCCAAATCACATGCTTCCTCAATATCTAAACACCTGAGTTTATTTTGTTCCCTGTCTTTGCCCCACCCTGCAGTGTCACTGCCCTTTTCATGAGGCCTGCCCGCTTTCAACCCTGCTGCTATATAACCCAACCAGTTTCCCACTGCCCTGCAAGCCATTCTTCGGACAGGCATGAAAGAATCATGCAGACAGTCTATCATGCCTTTGAAAATGTTAAGTTGCAGTGTGTCTGGTGTAGGAGGCCTGAATGGGTGCAAATTTCCCAAAAGTCTGCATGTGGCCGCCCTGATCTGGTCAGAAGAGTGAGTCAGTGCCTGCTGCAGTACCGAGGCTTCCACATTAACCTGAAGGCAGGCAGGCGAAGGGGAACAACGGGCCACTTGGGACAGCAGAGTTAAGAGCTCTACCGCAGAGTCCCACAGCTCATCCAGGTGCAGCAACTCGCAGAGCAGAGAGCTGGCAGTTCTGGTCAGAGGAGTCTGATGCCCGGCGGCTGTGAGCTGGCTGTCCTGTGGTGCTGAGAAAAAGCCAGGAGCAGCTTTTCTGAGGTGGGCAACAGAGCGCTGGGGATCACACAGGAGCAGCCGGCTCAGCAGGGAGAGAGGCAGCTCTAGCAGTGGAGGGGGAAGAGTTTGAATTACCTGCCAAAGCATGAAAAACATAATCACACAGACAACTCGTCACACATCAAACAGCCGACAACAAAACAACACAGTGCTCTCCCAAAAGTACAGAGACATTAGGATGTACAGTACTACATGCCAGACTAGTGCAATAGTTATCCTGGGTTGCATCAGAAAATTATGTTTGTCAGCAAGGTCTTTATTGGAGCATGAGAAGGCCCTAACCTGCAGGAGGTTGGCAACAATACCACAGCTGTCATACAACTGGAGAACTGTGGACATGGTGTCTGAAGGCAGGTCCAGAGCGAACGGAAAACATAATAAGTGGCAGCTCAATGCAGATAAGCTGTCGTGACTCAGATCCACCTCGGGTCTCCCAGGATTGCCTTTGGCAAACAAATGAAGACTGTGGGGTATAAAAGATGCCACCATTAGCTCCAGGCGCTGTAGCTGTGTGGTTCTAAGACTTGTGGTACAAATGAAACGGCAGGTTAATCAAGACATCTGAACACTAACCAGTTGGTGCCCAGCAGCAGGCCGAGAGTGTACACACATTTTGATCCGTTCTCAGAAAACAAAGGAATGCATGAGTATGGATCCTTGGTGAAGACAAACAGCACAGCAGACAGAAAGGAATGCACCCCTGAAATAAAAAAGAGGTAACTATTTAAGAACTAAAAGTGTTTATTAATACAGTGGGTTTCACAGGAAGCAGATATTTACCATTTCCTGAACAGAAGTCGATGTCCAGTGCTAGTGAAGTACCAATCTTTTTCCACAGATCCAGAAACATAACTGGATTTAAACTGGAAGATACAGGGCTATTTTCATGCTGTTAAAGGAAGAAACAGTCAGAACACATACATTACGTAGGGGTCTGTCTCTGAAATCTATTCAACCAAATGTTTAGTCATATTTTAGCAGCTGTCTAACCTCTGAGAGTGTGTACAGCAGCAAAGAGAAGAAGCCATCACAGAGTCCCCAACCAGAGGGGAGTTTCATTTGGGGCTGACAAGACAGAAGACAGAAAAATAGCTTGTATAATTACAAATCATGTTAAACTTTAATGAAAAACTCTCAATTTATTTCCTAATAAGTACCTCACATGAGTCCGAAACCAGACTTTTCAGCAAGGAAGTTAGATTCTCCGCATCAACTTCAACATCAACATCATGTTGTGTGAAGAGAGACAATATCGAGGCAGCCAGAGGCTAAGAAAGAGATAAAAAAAAATCAACCATGTCACACAGTAGACCAGTTTATTGTAAAGCAAAAAGCGAAAGACACAAAACATATTGCATTTGAAGCATTGTGAGCATGGTTGAAAGTTCAGTGGATACTTACTGCCAAAGGGCTGAGATTTGGTTGACTAAGGATTGTGTTGAAGGGCTTAGTGAGCTCTTCCAGTCTAAAGTATGAAAGGAGATGATGAGCTGCAATAGCTGACTGACTGTGTTGTGTGACAGTCCGCCTGCATATATAAAATATTCAGCAAATGAACAAAATCCACTTTAGTGAAGAAGAAAAAAGGCTGATCAAACCTGTGTTCTTCTTCCACCCAGTCACAGTGCTTCTCCCAGTAGACTATGAGCACTGTAATCATTTCTCCAAGGGCAGGAACGCTCCACTGTTGCTGAGCAGGAGAAAAAGTACAGAAAAGTCAGGGACGCTGCTGCAGAACTAATGCATTGGTAAATAGTATTCCTTTCCTGGACAATAACCTTGATTAAATTTGAGTTTTCTACAGTATCACGGATCAGGTCAAAGAGGACACGGGGTAGTCCAAGTTCACGGCTGATGTTGTACGACTTCTGGAGGTCAGGCGTCAGTATGAGATTATGCAGGACCTTCAGTGGTTGGTGAATCTGCTGCATTTCTTTGACAGTGCCATCTGTTAGCTGGCCAAACAAAAGGAAAAAAAAGAGTAAATGCAAAATTGTTTTGAGGAAGAATCAATTTATGCTTTGTTAAAGATTTTACCTACTTACCTGAGCTTTAAATGCCAGGATCTTGGATTTAAGTTGAGGTACAATGACACCATAGTTTAACGGTTCTTTCTGCTGCCTGCTTGGATCTGATTGTTGGACCAGATTCTCCCAAAACTCCTGGCTGTCATAATCCTGAAGGAATGAAAAATGATGAACACTATGAGGGACATCTCCTTTAGGATTAAAAACATTTATTGATACAAAGCAGAGAATATATAAACATTTTTAAAACTGACAATTTCTTTTTATCACTAACTGTCACTGACCTGCCTGTGCATCGGGGTCTGACTGACCTTTTTGCATCTCTGCACCACTACAGAGGGGAATTCCTGTTCGTAGTCTCTGCTGATCTGACTCCTGCAGAGAAAATGCCCATAACTGTGAACACACACCTCAGTCTGTGTTTGGTAGTGTACTTTATCTTTACACTGAGCTTCCATAAACACCTGGGCTTTCGTGTTGTGCTTGTGTTGAGGCTTTGACTGGCAATCACTGGACCTGACACAACAGAGACATCACTGGAGGGGGGCTTAGGGTTGCTGCTGGGGGTGCTCACTCTAGGGGACGCTGCTGCCATCGCAGAGGGGAACCTTTCATTTCCCACACCATCCTTTTTCTTTTGCTATGGCACAAAGAACAGGTTAAATCTCCTGCATGAGTTTCCATGCCACAAATTTTACAAATAAAAAAAACATATGACGACTCACTTTGGTAGCGTCAGTGCCTGAAGGTTCCCTTTTGTTACCGTTCTCCCTCTGTTCCCTCGCCCTTCGCAGTAATCTGCTCCCTCCAGAAGTTGGTGCGGACTTTTCTGCCACTTGTTTGAGTTTCTGTGCCAGCACATCTGGGCTCGGCGTGACTGTCAGAGGGCTGAAAAGACTTGTGTCTGACAGCACTGCAAACACATTTTAACGGGAATATAAATGTGAAGGTCAGATATGAGAATAACCTCAAATAGTCCAGTGGAAAATTTACACTGAAATCAAGCGTTTAAGCATCACCTAGAACACCATCGGCAACAAAGGGATGGTGAAGGAGGTCTGGCCACGACAGCCGTTTTTGAGGGTCTTTGGTCAGCAAACCTTTCAAGAAACTCTGTAAGAGAATATTAGACAATAATAATAATATAGATGAAACAGCTAAGGCCATATACTCTGTATGTCATACATCAAACAACATTGCTTTGTCTCTAATTACCCCTTTAGCCTGTAGCTGTTACTTAAGCCAAGAAATAACAGGAAAATAGTGTAGTATCTGGTAAAAAAAATTATTTGCACTGGAGTGGCGGGTACATGGGCGGATTCAAAAGCTCAGTATTTCTAAAAGTCATCCCCTTAAGCACAGTTCATAACCACCTGGTGGCTGAGAAATGTAGTGATAAAACTTAAAGTTTCAATCAGTTTTCCAAATTAGAAATCACATCTTTATACTGTAAAGATGTTGGCATTGACTTAAACATGATACAACACAACTAGACTGTAGCTGTAAAGTACCGTGCAGGTGTCGCTCATAGTCTCAGGCCATTTGACTGGGTCCCTCACAATGAGCTGCACCAGGTGGAAGATGGAGTTAGTGTAGAACGGCGGCGCCCCCGTGTGGAGTTCATACAGGATGCACCCCAGAGACCACAGATCAGCAGTGTGATCATATGGTTTCTCCTCCACCAGCTCAGGAGACATGTACAGTGGTGTTCCCTTGATAGAAGTCAGCACCAAGGTGGAGACACTCATGGCTCTGGCAAACCTGCAGCAAGACTGCATCATGTAATTTATGCTTTTGAAAATGATTAATACAGCTGCTTTATCTTTAAAATAATCAGTATCGACCTACCCAAAGTCACACAGTTTCACCACACCGCTTTTTCCTAGCAGGATATTTTGTGGTTTCATGTCACGATGAAGAATGCGGTGGGAGTGTAAATAATACAGCGCCGAGACCAGCTGGCAGGCAATCTCACGGACCTCGGAAGAAGGGAAGAATCAAATGTAAATCATGTGAAATTAGACTGATGTCTGGTGTAACTGTGTGGTGACAGAGAATACCTGGTGCTCTGGCAAGCTCCCATCATCCTCAAGAATCTGGAACAACTGGCCCTCTGCATACTCAGTTACAACAACAACCTGTGACGAATATAAGACAATGTGGATTATGAACTCACATGTAAACATTACACCGATCAACCACAACATTATAACAACTGACAGGTGAAGTGAATAACATTGATCATATTGGTACTATGTGGTGTTCTGCTGGAAAACCTTGGATTTTAACATCCATGTTGATGAGACTTAGACACCCAAATAAACATTGTCCCAGAACAAGCACACTCCCTCATGCAAATGGAAATCCCAAATGTCACTGGCCTACCCCTGCAGGAAAATGCACCCCACCACATGGCAAAAACATTCAACAATCAGGAACATCTGGAGGAACATGACAATGGCCCAAGATGTTGATTTGACCTCCAAACTTCCTAGACCCCATTCTGATCAAGCATCAACAGGATGCAGTGGAACAAGTTTGATTAACAGAGGCCCCACTGCACAAACCAGAGTACCCAAAGGATCCACTGCCAACGTCCTGGTGCCAGACCCCATAGGACACCCTGAGAGGTCCTCTTGTACACAATATTGGGCAGGTGGTCATAATGTTATGCCTGATGTTTTTACTTACTGTGGCAGATAAAATAATCTAAGAGATGACAACTTTTTTGAGAATTATAATGGATTCTGGGTGTGTAAAACAGAAGATTAAAGACACACCTCAGTTTCAGTCTCAAAGCTGTCAAAGAGCTGGACAATGTTTGGGTGTTCAAGACCCCTCATGATGTCAATTTCCCTCTTGAGACTTCGCAGCTCCTTCTCAGAGCGACCCAGCTTTGGCATGAACTTTAGAGCCACAACCTGCAGGGACACACATTGACAGACGGTGAAACGGGGTTTCTTAAACAAACATTTACCCAAACTATGCTCCTGTAAAAGCTTACCTGGCCAGTAAATCTTCTCCTTCCCTTGTGAACTCGGCCAAACGAGCCCTCTCCCACCAGCTCCAGGACGTGGTAGGAGTTCATTTGGACGGCAGCGAGCTAGCGGCGGAGACAAACACTGAACTTCAGAGCTGTTAGCATCGGTGACTTTTCACTCTCAGGGCGATGAACAAGCTGTAGCTTCAGTCCTCATGTGAAAACACAAGAGATAAATATACTTGGAAGCGAAAGTTTTTCCACTACAACTCACAGTTTGTAGTTTGTAGCTTACTTAATGCTGTTGTTGTAGAGCGGCAGAGTTCACCAACTACTTTTTCTGTTCTTACCAACAAATACAATAACCGCTAGCACGTTTAACTGCCAATTCATAAAAGTAACAAAACACACGGTAAAGTTTTGCTTAGTGCGCATATTTAGTCACTATTTATAAGCGTTACATTTTAGTGGCTTGTTTTGAAACAGCGAAATTTTGTTTGTATACTTTCTTTACATTTTAATGCTAAAGTCAAAACCGGCTTTTCTGTGGACACACGTAAGCAGGGGTCCTTAGCCTAGCAACAGTCATTGCGTTCCTAGCAACGGGCTGAGAACTGAAAACAATACAGGCTGGAGGAGAGAGGAGGGCTTCTCTCTGGATCATACACTAACGTTACTTTTTACTCAGCTAATCTTTAAAAAAAGGTTTAAAAGAACAACAAAAAAATACCACTGTTAGAGACATGATCATTATGTGCCACCAAATCATCTGTTACCCCAAGAATATCTGATGGGGCTTTAAAATCTGGGCTGAAAGGGGACTAAAAATAGGAGATTTATATAATCCAGTTGCTCCAGTCTGCTGAGTGTGTGTTGTCCCTTGCCTCATTATGCGAGTCGTTAGGTCATTCCCTCTCGCAATGGGATTCGTTAGGGACCCTTGTGGCCAGGTGTGAACGGTGCCAATGAGGGTCGTTATGTCCTTCCCTTTCACAATGGGGTTCGTTAGGGCCCTTTGTGGGCAGGTTTGAAAGAACAGAAACCTTTCAAACCTGGCCACAAAGGGCCCTAACAAACAGAAACCTCTCAAACCTGCCCACAAAGGGCCCTAACGAACCCCATTGTGAGAGGGAATGACCTAACAACTCGCATAATGAGGCGAGGGACAACACACACCCAACAGACTGGAGTTTCAATAGTGTTAATGGATCCTGAAGAGTATAAAAATCTGGAACTCCCAACCAGTCAGTTTAGAACTGATGAAGCCTCTTGGATGAGAGGTGAAACGTCTTCGAGCTAACTCAACCAAGTCCAGATGCTACAATTGAAACTACGAGGATAACCATGACCTGAATGACTGAGAATCTTCACAGGCATGTTAACAATATGTTGTATTTTAAAAGCGTGTTATAATGTGCATTATGTAAAATATTCCTATTGAAAGTAACTCAAGCTGTCAAATAAGTGTAGTGGAGTCAAAGTATTAAGTAGTATAATACCTCAAAAGTGTACTTAAGTACAGTTTTTGAGTAAATGTACATAGTTACCCTCCAACGCTGTACATTTACTGTTAAACCACAACGTAATTTGGAACTACAGTAAATACATAGTCCAATAGGCTACATCCCCCTGTAAGGTAGTAGAGTAGAAGTAAAGGTGCATCATTGAACAAAACTCCTATTAGGTACAAGTACTTCCAAACTGTACAACACTAGAGTACTTGAGTAAATGTACTTAGTTATTTTCCAGCTCTGCTTTGCACCTGGGTTATCTCATTAAAACATAGGATAGTGGATCTTTAAACTGAGGGGTTTTAAAGTTATTACTTTGTCCACCAGATGTCGTGTGTGATTCAGGCTGAGAAACAGGTCTGACCATGACAGCAAAGTTTTCCTCTGAGGGGCTTCAGCTGCGATATTATACTTGTGTCAGTGTTTTACCTTACTTTAACTCTTCAGTTATATTCCTGCTGACACTAATGCTTAATTAAAGATGGCACATTCGTAAGTTACAGTATTTTTCTTCGTTAAATATAAAAACTTTGAATGGGGGATATATTTCTGTTCATTTACCATGCTGCATTTAATGTGAAATTAAGTCACTTTATTTATTTTATCTTCACAATATGGCCAAAAGTGTCAGTTTAGTAACGGTTTTAATGGAGTAATGCAGATTATGTGGAGTCAGGCAGCGTCTCTGTGCAGAGAGGAAGATCTACTGATTCATCACGTTGTGTAGAGACACGATGACAGGCCTGCTGTTTGCTCAGTTTCAAGTGGAGGCAGAGAAAGTCTTGAGCTGAAACGCGCATCCAATGAGCGGCTCCACAGGCTTTCCCCCCCGCGAAGGAAGATTGTGTTTCCATATTTTTACACATGACGAAAATGCATAAAGTCCGCAGAAGGCAGCAGTCGACTCAGCACACGCAGGTGGAGGATGGGAATGGGTCATGACCAGGAGGAGTTTTCTCTGAGTGGACTTGTACGACCTGCATTGTTTTAGAGTCCTGCGCTTTTGGATTATGCTCCTCATCCTGGTCTGTGGCTCGCATCGCTTCCACTGAGCTTGCAGATCCAGTATCGTTTTGTTTTCTCTGCTGGTCATTGCATTCTTTGCTGAATGCAAATATCGTCATGTTTATCAGAACAACTTTGCTCCTCTACTCTCTGGTCTCACTCTTACAGCTTGTCCGTTGCATGGAAAGTGAACTTTGCTTCCCGGTTAGGTTGGATAACGATGACAGGAGGGATTTTGACAACGACGTGGAAATCCTTAGTGGAAAGTGTGTCATAAAAATACGAGCTTTCCAGCAGGAATTAGTGATCGATTTGCAGCAAGACTCTAATTTCATTGCCCCTTCCCTCTCTAACCAAGACGCACGGTGGCTCCCCAACGCCGATGTCACCACTGACCTGAGCCGGTGTTTTTACTCCGGATATGTGAACGGCGACCGGCATTCTTACGCTGCTTTAAGCCTCTGCAAGGGTTTACAAGGTGCATTCGGCTTCCAAGGTTGGGAATATTTCATCAGCCCGGTACGAAATGACACCAGAAGCGCAGAGAGTGCGCACATCATCCAGCGCAGAGCCAGCAACAACCTGAAGCTCAGTTCAACCTCTAGGTGCGCAGTGGACAGCGACATTAGCGTCCAGGTTGCGCAATCGTTGGAGAAATACAAGCATCTGACAGACTACAACAACGTGACCGAAACGATGCTGAAGCGGATGGGGAGAGCCAAAAGGTTCGCCTCGGTCCCCAGATACGTGGAGACGCTCGTGGTGGCGGACGAGTCCATGGCGCAGTTCCATGGAGATGACTTAAAACACTACCTCTTGACACTGATGTCAGTGGCAGCGAGGCTGTACAAGCACCACAGCATCCTCAACTCCATCAGCATCACAGTAGTGAAGATCATGATTATATCCGAGGAGGACAAAGGACCCAAGGTGTCCGGGAACGCAGCCATGACGCTGCGAAACTTTTGCACTTGGCAAAAAAAGATGAACAAAAACAACGACAAACATCCAGACTACTGGGACACGGCAATTCTTTTCACCAGACAGGTAAAATTAAACTTTATTGGCGTTTATATTATAGGGTTTGATGTAACAGTAGAGGAGAGAGTGCGCTATTTTCACACGCGTAATTACGCACAGACATGCGTAAATGTGTTTTATTTGCAAACACATTTTGTCAGCTTAATAAGTCACAAATGAAGAAAACTATGACATGGATTAAAACGCATTATTCATAGTCATGCTTTGGCAAGTATTTGATGGAACGTGATTCTGCTGTAGACATTATATTTCAGGCTTCCCCTCAAAAAACTCCCGCTGTCAGTTTATTGGTTAGCTCTAAAAACACAACCCTCCACCTCTGTTGAACTCAGCAGGCACTCAGTCCACCAATGGCATCCCAGCTTTGACACTGGGGCTGGGCCACAGAGGAAATTACTTGAGCTGAACAGAGCTCAAGGCTTGATTGCTCTTCATGGATCCTTAGAGAGTAGTTTTATGGACTTGGAATCCACCTCCGATTCCTCTCTGCACTCCTAAATATTTGACACAGGGTCAGAGATGAAGTCACTGCTTATGTCCACCGGTCAGTGTGATGAATGGGCTTTCATTTCATTGTTTGAAAACTTGAATTAAAGTTGACAAATCCGCCCTGCAGATAAAGGTTTAGGCACTGAGATTGTTAAAATGTTTTCCAGTCTGAAAATGGACTCAAACCCTCCTCCACATTAAAGAGTCAGCAGCATTATTACCTTTGGCCAGTGTCACTAACATGACATAAATGTCCCAGACTTCAAAAAATGATTGTTATACCTGCAACTTTACCAAATATAATGAGCGTCAGTGCCCTCAGGGATGCACTAGTCAGAACTGTCTTGTTTCTCTCAGCCATTCTCCTCCATCTGTGGGATTTCCAGCCCAACCCACCTCCTTGCCTGCTCCTCATTAAACAGGCCCCTGAAGAGAGGGGTGGAGGGGTGTGGTGGTGGTGGGCTCCTATATGTATGTCAGAGTCAAATCCCTCCAAGTTTTCGCCCCACCTGCTCGCTCCAAGTCTGAAACAAGCTGCTCTAGAGGGGTCAGTTGTGCACAGCTGCAGTCGGCCTGCACAGTTGCATCTTTACAACACATTCCTCACCCTGTCACACACTTCCTCTATCATTCATCCTTTGTGCTGTAAAGGGCACTGACCTCAAAGATGGTCGTTATTTTCCCCCAAAAAAGTATTTCAAATACACCATCTAGAGCGTTACCAGGTCTCTGCCTCACATGCAAAGATGATGTTATGAGCTCTGCAGCCAGTTTAGATCACCTCATTCGACTCTACTGGACCTGCCTACAGTGAGTCATGAGGATGTAATCTGCTATATAAAGCTAAAAAAGAGGCGTCAGGGGCAATGGTACTGTTTCACTTCACATATTGCACCAAATGAGTGACCTAATCTGCTTTAATCAGAGGTTTGACTAACTGTAACAAGTACTGTATTTCAGGAAGAGCTGCATCTACTAGAAATGGTCAAAAGAAAATGGTTTCTTGTCAGTGGCTCTAATCTTTAGGCTATGTGTGGAAAAACAGATTCCTGCTGATGGAGTTTCTTGTACAAGATACACAGAATGGCTATTAATGAGTAAATACTGTCACAGTGTGATGGTACAAAGCAGCATTCAGAGGATACAACAAACAGAAAATGTAAATGTTTAAGTAGTGCCTCAAGGCCTTATATAGCACCATCCTTTAAACTAAGCTTCTGTTTAGCAACATTAATAACTTACAGCATAACAGCCTTATTGGCCTTTCACTTTCCATAGTTTTGAATCCACCAGAGTGATCTCTCCATCATAAAGCAATTTACAAAATAGTTTTGGGCTTGCTTAACATCATGTGCAAAAAATCCAAGCTGTCAACGGTTTTAAGACAAAGTGCTCCAGTACAATATGAGCTAATAGGAACATGAAATTGCATGTAAAACTGCCAGGACTGACTGATGTCATTTTTTTTCTTACCAAACGTTTTGCCATTTATGTCTTTTGCGTGTATACAGACAAAGTCACCTCTCCCAGACTCAAGTTACTTCAAGAATATTTAATATTTGACCTTCAAATAGCAAAAGTTGATATAGAAGTGCCAAAAACTGCAGTTCCACAAATGGCCACTTGAGGTCGGCTCCAAAATCAAGTCAATCCCTATAGACTCCCATGTTAAAATGCCCAACTTCACAAAAGAAATAATCATGTTTATGTCTGTCAAAAAAATAGTTTTGGTCTCTATAGCTCTCTATAGCTTTTCTATATAGCTCAGCCATTTAAATGGTATTACGGCTTAAAGTTATGTATAATAAAAGGAGTTACCGCATTTCATGACAGGTGGTTGCCATGACAGGACAGTTCATGGCCCACATGAACTGTTCCATCCGCCTCAGCTCCACTCACGCTTCACCTCTTCTCTCATTTTTCAATTAGCTGGGAGTTAGGAGTAGTTTTAAAACCGCACTTCAGGAAACCTCTGGGTGACGTCACGGAGGGTTCGTCCATCTTTAAATACATAAAATGCATTAAATGTGCGGCACACATGTCTACTAATCACAGATCATTTCGCTCAGCAAACCAGCAAAGGTCAAAAAGTCAGACAACAGCCCATCTTCTGTGGATTCATGACATGGTGACTCAAACTTAGTCAGTTTAGTGAGTTTTTTTTCTGTTCACCGTGGCTTTCAGTAGGAATTTAAGGCACATTCATTGTCTGCTGTTTACCAGCCCACAGAGTCATTTTGGAGATTTTATGAAGACCAACTCGGTGTTGACCATAAGCAACTGCGGTTGTCTTTTAAACTCTACAGTCAGCATGAATGTTGTGTAAAGAATGTTGCAAGTTTACTCAGTTCATTAAGTTACACAGTTTATTGTATGAGAGCAGCCAAAAGATTAGCCATAAATCTGTTCAAATGTGTGTTTCCCCCTGGAGAGGAGGTTACCGTACTGTAGCTCACAGCTTGTTTGCTTTTCCTTACATGATAGATAATGGGCTGAGAAAGAAAGGAGCTCACCCAAGTATGTTTGGATGTCATAAACCCTGACTGTGATACTGCTGTATCAGACAAAAAACTCTTTTAAATAGCTCCTGAATATTGCACCCAAAGCAGAGAAGGTAATAGGCTTGACAGGAGCTGAAGCATGGAAATTTGAACACAAAATAAAATGGAAATATTTCTTCGCTGAGGTAACTATTGTTTTATAATTGCAGAAACACAAAAAAATGCAAAGATAGATGACAGATGTGGGAAGTAGGTCATAGCAAAGAACAAACTCATTGACACGGCTGTTTCTTCTTCCCTGTTCATCTTGCAGGTCTTATTTTATACTCGTATGGCCCAAACATTCTGATGTCGTCTGCGCACATGAGCACATCTGGACTAGATTTGCACCGGCCAACAATTGTGGTTTTGTGGTTTATTCTAGGAATGATTTGTCATAGCACTCGAGGTCTTCACTTGGCACTGTGTTTTATGATTACATTCAGCGCAGCAGAGGATCGGAGGGGCTGTGGGACATTAAACCAGTGCTGTGCTTTATCTGTAATAGCTGACCGCCACTGGTTTTCTGTGTTTTTGGGGTATGTAGAGACAGTGCTGTTTAGGGACGAAGCAGATGGGTGGTTCTTTGCAGTGGTTACTGCTGAAGTTTTCCTGTGATTAGGAGGTTCAGCTCCAAATGGATAGTCGCTAAGATTGGTTTAAAAACCCTGTGGTAGAGAAATAGGTCATCTGGAAACTCTGCTCTGGCATGGAAATGTTATGGTTGGGGACAGTTACATTACCTCATAGAAGAAGGTGTGCTCTAAACACTGTTGCCCACTAAAAAGATTTAAAGACTGGGTGGTGGAAAGCATTGCTGAACACTTTTAAATCTTTTCCCAAACTCGAGAAAACAAATCTTACTGTAATGACAACACAGAGGATAATTTAATAATCTCTATTGCAAAAATTTGTTTCTATTGGAATAGTGACACTATCCTCAGACAAGTTAATTGCTGAGGTCTGGGAACAATGTGACATCACTACAAAAAGTCAGACAGGGCATGACACAGGAAAAGTTGCAGACAGGTTTCAGACTCAAATCTTCAGAGAAAACAGAGACTGGTGATAAAATTATGACCCGAACTGTCCATTGTGCAACAGTTTTCTTGTACAGGGAGGGAGTATTTTTAATTCCTCTGAAGTGTTTCTACCTCCAAATAAGGTGATTTAAATAATTTAGCAAAACTGTTACCTAAGATGGTTCTAAGATGGCAATGTCACTATGTTTGCAAATCACAGCAAATAACTAGATGAGTAATATTATAGTGATGCAATGAAATGAGGTTCAGTCCAAACCAACATTATTATTAACTTATACTTGAATTTATTCTTTTAAAATTACTATTTATATGTTTTGATATTAACAATGTATCAGATGACAATATCAAAATACTGTGACAGTGTGAGAAGCGTTATCATAGTGATTAACTTGCAGAGAATTATCATCAATACTTGCAGCTTCCTTCAGCTTTATGGAGCTTCATGCTGTTTAGCTGTTTGGGCCACTATTTTACTGTTGCAGCAGGTGGTTGTTTTTAGTGAAAAGGCATTAAAAACCCATTTGTTTCTCTGCACCAAATAGCAAACAGACGCAGTCAGCAACTAACTGATGAACATGAACTGCTCAAAAGACTGATATGCAGACCAAAAAAAGAGCTAAAATAGGATGAATATAAGTCTGGCAACAGATGACCAGAAACTCCACATATATGATAATGTTTCGCCATAACTGCTAGTTGTGTAAAGAGGCAGCTGTTTGTTATCAAGTTTTCTCACATAAAATATCATATGTCAGTTGTACTTAAAAATGGTTTTAACTTCTCCCAAGTGGCCAAAAAACACTAAATCCAGGTTTAACTTCCATCTTCAACTGGCTTTTACTTTAATGTAAATGTGTTTTGTGCAGGACCTGTGTGGAGCCTCCACCTGTGACACTCTTGGCATGGCGGATGTCGGCACCATGTGTGACCCCAAGAGGAGCTGCTCCGTGATCGAAGACGACGGCCTGCCTTCAGCCTTCACCACAGCTCATGAGCTGGGTACGCCCATCCTTCACTCAATACACATTAGCGCTGCAGTGGTTCCTGTAGTGTGAGTGCTTGTGCATAATCTCAGAGAAAAAGAATTCACGAAAGACATCTTAATCCTTCTCGACAGGACACGTGTTCAACATGCCACACGACAATGTGAAGGCCTGCGAGGACGTGTTTGGGAAAATGCAGGACAACCACATGATGTCTCCCACGCTTATTCAGATCAACCGCACCAGCCCCTGGTCACCCTGCAGCGCCGCCATCATCACTGAATTTCTGGACAGTGGGCATGGTGAGTTTTTACGACTCCTGACCTCAGAGTTTGACTGAAAATAGTCTCAAAGTGTCTTTGAAGAGGTCTGAAGCCAACACTGAAAACATAATTATCAAAGAGTAGTGGGTAACAAACTTGTACCTAGGTATTGATCACTTTAGGAGAGCAAATCTTTATTGTCTACGTCACATACTGAAATTAGACACTTGTTTGTTTTGTTTTTCTGTGCATTAGGATATGACTTTAATAGTGCCAAAGCCTCAGTATAACTAAAACCATTTGTCAAATTTGTTAAATTTCAGTGTTTGCCATGCTTCAAATCTGATATCTGCCAAGCCTCCTGTAGTAGCACGCTCATAGCAAAAATCCTCAAAGAAATTCATTCATTTGGATGCAGATTGTTTGCCAAACAGGACAGACCACAGGACTTGGCCTTGGAGCAATGCTAAACTTTTATTTTAAAACTGCCCCCACATCTGTCCCAAATTACAGGCCTGGTTCTGGGGAGAGTCGCCACAGTGGTTTGGACCGCGAGGTGTATCTGCCCACTGTTTCCCATGCAGGTTTACTCCAAATAGACAAACCTTTTTGCTTCTCCCTCGTGTATTTTAGAGTCTGAGAGCAAAATAACACGATCTAGTTCAGAGGGACACGGATGAACATTTGACAGAAGTGATTTCTATCTTGTATCTTGGCTTCTCCGGTCATAAATCTAGACTTCAAAAAGCAGTGGGAGGAAAAAAAACATTAGCAACCAGTTAATTCATCTACACACACGCATACACACCACCAGCTATTGTTTTCCATGATTGCTCTTTAGAGAGAGAATAGGAAGGAAGAGGTGAGGTTCTGCTCAGGCAGTGTAGAGTGGCTTGTTTATAGAGCATCATACTATCAGCAGTTAATCACTACGTTTCTTCTGCCAAATTTGTGGTGAAAAGGGAGGAAACAAATCTGCCACCAGTTACAGCTCATTCACTCACTGCCTTATTATTTGTTGTGAACCCACCGCAACACAAATGGTATAATAAACAGCTCAGAGTCCCGGAATCCAGGTTTTCCCAGTGCGCATAGTTTCGGATGTGAAAATTCCCCATAAGAGTGAGAAACTGTGTGTGTTTCTGAGGGATAAAATCCTTCTCCTGGAAACCTTTTCATCCGCTGATCGTTCATGTTTCCATTCAGCATCTACTCGTCAAACTCTTCCTATTATTAGCTGGTTCCTGGAAACTTTCTGTGTGTTAAATGGAGCCTGTGTCTTTGACCTTTGCAGTGCTTGCTAGCTGCATACTGTTTCAGGCTCAAATCGAAAAGTTTAACATTATTCTGGTATAATTTTATCCCTCCAAGTCACGCAACAAGGGTGGGATGAAACAAAAGAGGATGATCTTGTGGGTTTTTGGGGAGATTTTGAGGATGGGATGGGGTGGGGATGGCTGTGTGTGGGATGTGTGTTTGTGTGTGTGTGTCTGTGTGTGGGATGTGGCATGCACTGCATCAAGCTGTGCTTTCACTTCAAAGAGCCCAAATCACAAGGGGCAAAGGCTGCTTACTGCAACCAACCCACAATCCCACCCACAACACACACAAAAGGATAGTATAAATATTTAAGCATAAGTAAAGATTGCATTGTTCTTCATTGTGTTTTTTGTGTATTTGTATATTTCAGTGGAATTTTAAACCTACCGTCTTTAATAAATGGGTGTGACTGCTCATAGCTGGTAAAGAGAAGTCACAGAACCAGAGAAGACAGATGGTCTTCAGATTCAGTGTTGCTGACTGTGTCTCCTTCTTTTAGGGGAATGTTTGCTCGATCAGCCCCAGAAGCCGCTAGTCCTTACTGACACTCTGCCGGGAGCTTCCTACAGCCTCGACCGGCAGTGTGAGCTCGCCTTCGGAGAAAGCTCCAAGCCGTGTCCCTTCATGCAACCGCCATGCAGCCGCCTGTGGTGCACAGGAAAGTCCAGTGGCCATTTGGTGTGTATGACTCGTCACTTCCCCTGGGCAGATGGCACCCACTGTGGGGACGGACAGGTCTGCGACCGAGGGGTCTGCTCTGACAAACAGGTCCAAAATGAGAAGGTAAGACTCACTTTTAGTTCTTCACATCATCACACACCTCGACTAGCGTGTGACTGATGAAGGTCTTTGTATTTTTTTTGTATTTCCAGGTGGACGGCCGCTGGGGTAAGTGGGGTCTGTTCGGTTCCTGCTCTCGCACTTGTGGAGGCGGCGTCCAATTATCTAAAAGAGAGTGTAACAACCCAGTTCCGTCAAATGGGGGTAAATACTGCCAAGGGGTTCGGGTCAAATACCGCTCCTGCAACCTGAACCGCTGCCCTGACACAGGTATGAGTCAATCAAAACAGACAGCTATGACATTTTCCCCCCTGGAGCATCCCCTCCTCACCTTCTGTACCCTCCCTCCTTCCTGCATAGGCAAGACTTACCGTGACGAGCAGTGTGAGACCAGCGGCCACAGTTTCAACAGTAACCGTATCGGCCACTCTGTGGTGTGGGTCCCCAAGTACTCTGGAGTGGCCCCTGAAGACAGGTGTAAACTCATCTGCAGGGCCAATGGCACCGGCTACTTCTACGTCCTGGCACCCAAGGTAAACAGCAAGTGTACTCTTCTCTCCCTGAAGAAAAGGAAAAATAATCAGATTGGTGATTAGACAAAAGTGCGGTTACAGTAAGGATAGGTTGAGATATTTTATCTTGAGAGGTCAAGATAACAGCGAGTCCTTGTAGAAGATGAATATGTATCAGCCAGCTGCTCTTGGTCTCAGTGCAAAGAGTGAAGCAAGGAATGAAGGAGAGGAGGAGGGCAGTTTATCACGTTCAGATAGCAGGGTGTGGAGTGAGCTTGAACAGCAGTGAGACGGAGTTCACACTTCACTCCATCATACAGACTGAGGAGGAGTAGATAGGAGCACTCAGGGGACACGTAGCTCTGAATCACAGAGCAGCTGTGTGTTTTCACTACAGTCATGAGTTTGAAGCAGAAATTAGTTTAAACCGTTGTACAGTTTAGTTTAAAACATGAGCTGGAGTTAAGTCCATTTGATGTCAGTTCTCTAAGGTATTATACTCATGTTAAGGATGAAAGAATGCCTGTTTTAGTGTGTTAACATCAACATTAAGTGAACTCATCAGTCAGATTTGCAGCCAGACTATCAGTGGGGCTGATCTCCATAGAATATACAGTATCTTACATCATCCTAGTATCTCTGTGTTCAGTGCTATTTATGTTCATGAGGAGTAATTTCAAAATATATTTTGCCTGTAATAAATATAGGAAGTAACACATTAAATCAGAGAGTACAGCTTCCTTTGTGGAGTATGTTGCTGTGGGTGTTAGAAGATATTTTATGTTTGCTTCCTCTGATTTAAGATTTTTCATTAGAAAAGTATATTTGATAAGTGAAGCTAACCTTAAAGTGTGTTTGTATACCTTAGGTTGTTGATGGGACTCCATGCTCGCCAGACTCCACAGGTGTGTGCGTCCAAGGGAAGTGCATTAAGGCTGGCTGTGATGTCAAAATTGGCTCCACCAAGAAGTTTGATAAGTGTGGAATCTGTGGAGGAGACAACAAGGGATGCAAGAAGGTGTCAGGACTCTTCACAAAGCCTGTGTGAGTAAAACTAAAATGCTAATAGGCAAGCCTCACCACTTGGTAACCATGTTAGTAACACCCCTGGACAATTATTTTAGGCTCACAATATCAGGCTCCTATTTAAATGAATGGAGAAAGAGAGAGAGAGAGGCATAACTGCAATTTTAAAAGGTCATCAGGACATAAAAACTGCATGTATAGAATTATCAGTTAAATCTGGTAAAAGTTTAGTAACTTTGTCCCAAAATAAGGTTTTAAAAGTTTCCTTACAGTTTGCGCATGCACACAGTTTCCCAACACTGTGCTGGTGTTGGTGCAACAATTGGCATTATGTTTCCAGCTTCAGTTGTCATAAAGCAGATGATTGGCATTTAGAGGGAGGGTGGGACGTGTGTCATACAACCACCATCTTTGGCATAATTCTCCCATAGAGTTCTATTCAGGAATATTTAAGTGATGACTCTCTAGTAAAACCCACCTCATCATGGGATAGCCAATATTTCTGACATCATTCTTTTTTTCCATTCTTACTGCAATATGATAGCTTTATCATCTTCTCTCCACTTGTATAACCCCTCACTGACTGTAAAACGTTTTGGCGTGCAGGCATGGCTACAACTTCGTTGTCATGTTGCCAGTGGGTGCAGCCAACATAGACATCAGACAGCGAGGCTACAAGGGAATGATGAGTGATGACAACTATCTGGCGGTGAAGAACAGTGAGGGCCATTACCTGCTCAATGGGAACTACGTAGTGTCCGCTGGCGAGAGGGACATCGCTGTAAAGAGCAGCCTGCTGCGCTACAGCGGCACATCCGGCCTCTCAGAGACTCTGCTGGCCGTGAAGCCTTTGGGAGAAGCCCTGACTGTGGAGGTGCTGTGTGCGGGAAAGATGACGCCTCCTCGCATCCGCTACTCCTTCTACCTCGCCCGACAGACCAAGGAGGACAAGGCTCCAAAGAAGGATGGTAACGTAAACTCCCACAACAGTGTCCTGGCTGAGGATGGAGTCAAGGAGAACGAAAGAGACGCCCTGAAGAGGTCTTACAGCAAGGAGGATTCTGCTATAGGGAAATGGATATCCAGCAACTGGAACACATGCTCAGTGTCCTGCGGCCGTGGCATCCAGAGGAGGATGGTGCAGTGTCTGAGACCGGATGGGAAGCCAGGGCTGGACTGTGATTCTTCACAAACACCCTCAGCCACCAGGGTGTGTGGAGACCCGTGTCCTGACTGGCAGCTTGGGCAGTGGTCGCCCTGCTCCAGAACCTGTGGGAAGGGCTTCAAGAGACGACCGCTGCACTGCAAAACCCAAACTGGGCATCTTCTCCCGAGGGATCACTGCACTGGTCTTCGTAAACCACAGGAGCTGGACTTCTGTAACCTAAGGCCCTGCTAGTGACTTAAACATATAAACTACAAATGTTTTTCTTGTTTTAAACCAGACTGAATTGAATCCACCTGCACATTTCACACCATGTCTGTCAGATGCAGATTTTTCCATCTGCGTCGCTGGACTGTTAGAGGATGATGGACACTCGCTTGGAAAAACATCAAGAGCATTGGAAGGAGAGTCAAAGCTGGAGGATGAATGCTGGAAGATATTTTTCACTGCCATTACTTTGACTTCAAAAGACATTATCCAGGTGTAAGTCTGATGGCAAAATAACATAATAGAAGGTCAACTAACATGTAGTTGAATCCCTCGTAGTGTCAGCAGATACAAAATGCCCATTTGCAAGCAATCAATCTAGTTTACCTTATGAGTCTGGAACCAATTTTATGTCATAATATTTTAACTGTGCACGCTTTAAAGTTTTGGTTGAGTCTGCGAATAGATCTCAGAAGTTTGCCAGTAGCCCAAAAAATGACTCCAATCATTTTTCAAATAACAAATGCACCAGGATTGACATGGATAAATAGAACTGGACTAAAATGTAACATCCATGTGCTCCAATACTTCACACAACAAAGAGGTTTTACTGCTTTACTGGCCGTCTTTTAGGATTTTTTTTACTCTTTTGATATCTGGAAATGAAACAGAGCTCATAATTTGCAAGCTTCTGCTGCTGCATTGTTTAGCTGATCCCAATATGTGTTTTTTAAGCTACTGGTAACAGCTGGATAGCTTTCTGTAACAACTACAGTGTCATTTTTAATATGTTTTATGATAACAAATAGGCAGCATTTCTCCTTCAAAACCAGGAAGAATATACCTGCACTGTTGACATTCTTTTAAGCCTGATTTCAGAAACATGCATGTGCACTGATGCAAAGTGGAATCAATCCCTGCCTCCTGTGTTCAGCATCTTTGATCGTTTCCTTCGTTTGACCTCAGCAATAGTCCTCACAGTTCACAGTGTTCAGCCACTCATGAAGCCTTTTAAATAACGCCTGTCTGGCACAGCTACCCCCCGATAATTTATTATCAATGAAACGATAAAGCAGAGAGGGAATGTGTTTTCCTGGACCTCCTCGTTCGTGGCCCCCTCAGCCTGAGCCAAGCTGCTCTCTCTACAGAGTCGATGAAATCCTGTAATCCATTATGTTCTTGTTTTATTTTAAGGGGCCACATTGACCAGTCCAACATCCAGCTAAAGGGTGAATCCTGTAGTTGGATTATTATTTTAGTTTCATGTTTGTTTTTTCATCAGCTTTTGCACTTTGTACAGCAAAAGACACCAATGACCTACGTGGGCTGTACTGTATACTATGTATACATTTACTCAGCTCTGTGCAAAAAAAAATAATGTAAATACTTTTTTAACCTTTTTTTTTTTACACAGGCATTTGTAATTGTCTTTGACTTCAGTATATTTATTCCAAAATAAAGCCATTACTTAACAGTTGTAACTGATACTTTGCCTTTTTTCTGTTTTATAATGATATAACGTCTCTTTTAACTGCTGCTTTTTTACAGTCTTTCGCATTTATATTTTTTTAAACCTGCAATAACACATATATTGTTTTAATAAAACGTATCAATTATAAGCGCTTTAGCTGATGCTCTGACATTTTAAAATTTTACAAATACTGGTATGCTTGTACAATATTGGCATTTAAAGTGTTAGTGGCTGCAATTAGACCTCTTTTTGCAGCAAGTTCAATGTAAGTTAGGGTGATAAAACGTATTTATACTCCATGCAAACATGCCTTTTAAATTTGAGCTGACGTTAAAATGATGCGTCAGCAGTCCCAATTAGATTAATAGCTTTTTCATGTCATGCACACAAAGAGCCCAACCCTCATGGGTGTGCAAAATACCAAAAGCACAGTTCCAGTGGTCAAAACAATTCATTACATTTCATTACAAAATTACAGGCTATTTTACAGCCTGTTCTTAAACAAATTATTCTGCCTCCTCTCCCAATCTTGGCAAATAAGATTTGGTATAACAAAATGTTCCATTCCTGAGGCACAACTTAAGTTTTTCGTATTCATCCAGCCAAAGGAAAATCAACACAAATGGAGGGCAGTCCACTAAAAAGTATATCCCCTTATTATCGTAGACATTGTAGAACTAATAAGCAAATATCTTTCAAATTTACAGCCTTTTTAGTACCTAATTCCTGTTTCTCTTCTTCTACTGCAGCCAAGCAAGGAGTCATTCTCCCTGGAAGTACAAAAAGTCACACTTACACAATGAAAATACTGTAACTTGATTTGACTCAGCCTCACCAGCTGAACTTTGGATGTTATGTTTTGCGCAGAACAAATGCAGTGGATTTTTAGTTTTTCAAACTAATTAATTTTTTTCATTAAAATCCTTAAATATCAAGCATTTCTGAACCCTCTAAATCTGTTCAAGCAATTTTGACAACCCATACACGTGTAATAACCATGGTCTACACCGCAAAACATATTATAAAAAAAAAAAAGGGTCTATTCACGGGGCAGGACGTGGCCATCTTCACAACATGGAAAGAAACCAAAGCTCTTTGTGTTTAGTGGTTACATGGGTGTACTTAAACTGACACCATGATCCTTAAACTTCTGTAGTATAAAAAAGCATGAATGAAAATGACAGAAAATAGAAATTGAAAATGAAAATGAAGTGCAGTTTATTTTAATTTTGAAGATGATCTTGTCCTAAACTGAACCAATTTTGGTGAAGTAAATGTACAAGTGCAGCTTTGTAGCATAAATAAAAGCAAACAGTGACAGAAAATGACAGAAAACATCCATCCATCCATCCATCCATCCATCCATCCATCCATCCATCGGGCAGTGGTGGCCTAGTGATTTGTGAAGCGAACTTGTAACCGGTGGGTCACAGGTTCGAGGTCCCGGACTAGCAAGAGGTTGAGGTGGGAAAGTGAGAGCGACCGCTTGTCCCAGTCACCACCACTG
>OMNN01101754.1:0-11722 GCA_900302755.1 Chromis chromis
AGTAAAGAGTCACTTTTTGTGGTAACACCTGTGGACACTTGGAAAAATGTTGGGCATGTTGATTCCAGGTTTTTTCAATTTTTGTAAATCAAATAATCTCAAAAATTCAAATTTGTTTTCATTTTTTAAAACGATTTCTGTCATTCTAACTGTGTCATGCTGCACAAATGACATTTCTGAGTTCTCTCTCCTTCTTCATGGTTGTTCCTTTTCCATAGAGCTGCAGGACTTGCAGAGAAAAAAGAACCACACTGAAGGAAAATGTGACTTAAGAGGGTTCAGAGTTTAAAGGGGGTTTATTTGCTCAATGAAGTCAGTGAGAACAATCGAGAGCACCTAAATTAAATCAATGACAAAGCAGCATTTTCTATTTTATGGCCAGGATTTTAACGTTCCAGTTTGCTGGATTAAAAAACGCAGGAAAACCAACCCTGGAGTTTGAGTGTGGCTCATCCGACGGAGCACAAAACCACAATGTTCTCGCTGCAGATCAAACATTCCTGCTGTCAGCTCCTCGTCTCCTTCTCCCGTCACTTCACCGCTGTAACGCCTGACTGACAAAACCCTTTGAAACACACTCTTTCTGCTGCATGTCACGGCTGGATTTACCTCCCGAGCAGCAAAAAAAGAGCCTCACTCCGGGCTCCTGTTTACACCCACACGGCGGCTTCATTGTCGGCAGCCGGAGAAGCAGAAGCCGGAGTGATTAATCAATTAGATGATCAAGAGATTCACCGGCAGCAGCTTCTCCAATGTGAATATTTAGTCGTTTTTGCATCAAACTCGCATCCCTTGAATCGCTCTCCAAGTATTTATTGCAGCGCGCATCAAATGAATCTGCAGGATCTGACCTTTCCAACAATACTGGCTGATTGTGCAATGAAGTGGCAGCGAGGGGGATAAACTAAAGTTGAATTTGCAGCAGATTTAATCACAGTTAAAGCTCAAATTTCCCCCCCGATCTCATCATTGCAGGTGTATATAACACATCGCACCACCTCTGCAGGTACACGGCTGTTGTGAACATTTCCAAGAACAAAATAATGACATCTATTTCCACGAGCAGTAAAAGCACAGGGCTGATATTTCCGGATTCAGGACGATCTCCCCGACGCAGTTATGAAAAGGAAACCTCTGCTGCGATAGTTTCATGAAACGAAACGTGCTTTTCCCTTGATATAAAGGCCGATATGAAAAATCTGCAAATATTATCACATTTAATAGTGGAAAATCTGGATAGCAAAGATTCTTCTGCAAAAAATAAGATACTGCATTTAAGTTTAGTCCCTATAATGACCGAGATAAGAGCTTAAAAGTAATGGAAGTGAAATTATAAGTTGTGAGAATGAACTATTTGATGCATTTTAAATTACAAACTACTTAAAAATTGGCAGCACAAACACAGGTTTGTCATTTTTAATGCTTCAAGGTGGAAAAAAACTAACTCTCAAACCAGTTTAATTGATTTATTACAATATTATTCAACCTTATGAGTCAAATTCTAACAGTAGTGTTCGTTTTTTTCAAAAATATGGATGGAAAAATGTAAAATTTGATGCTTTTCTTGAGCCAAAAACAAGAATAACTTCACACCAGGCTGCTGGAAAATCTGACTGTGTAAATGAATTCCCTTGATTTCTAAAATATATTTATTCAACTACAATTTGTCGTACATTGCCGCCTTTGGATATATAAAGTTTGCCTCATCTTTTATCATTGTTTAGGTGTTTTAGGGGCAGTGGTGTCCTAGTGGTTTGTGAAGCCAACTTGTAACCGGTGGGTCGCTGGTTCGAGTCCCCGGACTGGCAAGAGGTTGAGGTGGGAAAGTGAGAGCGACCGCTTGTCCCAGTCACCACCACTGTGGGCCCTTGAGCAAGGCCCTTAACCCCTGACTGCTCCCCGGGTGCTGCACCGCGGCAGCCCACTGTTCCTAGTATGTATAGTTAACTTTGAATAGGATGGGTCAATGTAGAGCAGGAAGGAACCCAAGGGGATCAATAAAGGCTAGGTTAGATTATTAACATTAGAAATCAGCATGTTGTCACTGTGTGCATGTTAGCATGCTAATGTTAGCATTTAGAGGCCCAACATGGCTGCAGACTTTTGTCTCAAACAGGAGACAAACTGAAAATGCTCATTTTAGCTAAGTAAGCTTATTATTTTTATTATCATTCCTACTTTGCAAAGTGCAGAAGATGCTAAAAACACCTGAGCAACACAGTGAAACTAGTAAATGTACTTCTATGCAAGAATGTTTCTGACAAATGTAAATAAACTGAAGGAAATGATCGACCGCGGTAAAAATCACATCATCATTTTTATATTTTTGTTCAGTTAAAAACACCATTTGAAGCTAAATCGTGACTCAATATAATCATAATACAACTTCAAGCATATTGAGCTGGCAGGAAAACCTAATTCATCCTTTACAAGGTGCAAAACATCTGAATATTGTGAATAAACTGAAGGAAATGATCAACCTGATGCATCTCTGCTCTTTGTTCCCAAACCTAGTAACTTTCCAGCCTCTCAGCCAACTGGAGTCACTTTTTCCACTGCCAAAGCCAGAAAACACCACGGAGGGATGAGGATGTGCACCAGCTTCCACGCTCTTATCAAAAATGGGTTCTGGGTCTTTTTACAGACACCAGATTCTTTTCACTTCCCAGAAATGGCTCTTTGGGAGACGATAAAGGAGGAAGTACAACCTGCAGATCATCAATCTATCGACTCGACTGTGTTCAACCGTGACAGTTAAGTAATGAATCCAAACAAACAAATTAAAACATGTTGAGCAGCAAACCCTGAACTAGTGTGAGGGGGAAAAGCAGCCATATAAGGCGGCTCCACATTTAGCTGCAGGGCCGGTCGGTGTTTATATCATGTGTGTAGGTTGGTGAGTCACATGAACTAAAAGCTGAAGTAAATCCAGACCAGAGCTCCTGACACGTAAAACCCCGGTCCAGCGCTCACAGAGGGGATTTAGGTTTACTAGGCCGACAAAGATCCTTTAACAGCAGCGGTGACAGGGAGCCTTTAAACACTCGCTTTTATTGTGAAACAGCAAAACTAAAAGCATTCCTACAGTTTTAACTTTCAAAATAAAAGTTTCTGATCAATTTAATATTATTTTACTGATTTTTCTTTTTTTTTTTTTTGTCAAATTGCAGACAATAACTATTAAAATCACAGCAAAAATGAATGCCATCTGCATGTGAACTGGAAAACAAGTCAAAAATGGTGTCTTTACGAATAATGTAAATTTTTTTTTTTAAATTAAAAGACATTTTATAGATATTTGGCATTATTTGTAAGAAAAGGAATGTAATTAAAAAATTGTGGATAATTTTTTCAACTGTTATTTGACAGTTTTACCAGGTAATAACGAGTAAAATCACAGAAAAAAAGTATTAATATACATGTTAACCCTTAAATAATAATAATAAAAAAATCTACATCAACAATTTACACATTAACACTAAAAAAATGGTCAAAGTTTAATAATGTCCACGTTAGAAATTTAAAAACGGTATTTTTTTGGGCCGCCGTATAGCTTGCTGAGTAAAAGCGTTACCATGTGGGCTCATGTCGCCAGCAGCAGTCATGAGTTGGAGTCCGGCTCAAGACCCTTTGCTGCATGTCACTCTCCTCTATACCCCCTTTAACCCCGTCTCTCTCTCCATCATTAAAAATGGGGAAAAACTCCCCAAAAAATACTTTTAAAAAAGGGTATTTTTTTATTTCACAAAGATTGTAAAAATAAATAAATAAATAAATAAAAAACCTTAAAAAAAAAAAAAACTAATCTGTTAAAAATCTCATTAGTCTACAGATATTTATTGGAATTTAAAATGGAAAACTTCTGTATATTAAGGATTGGAAAATAAATAATTATTTACTATTTTTACTTTACGTTGAATTACAGATAATGTCTCGTAAAATCACAGAAAAAAGCAATAATTTACACAAACTACAAAAAAATAACATCAAGAATTGGTCTTTTTATAAAGGACTTACGAATTATAAAATTACGTCTTTTTTTTTAAATGTGTTTAAATCCACAAAAACAATAGTTATCTTAAAGATTTCCCTTGTTTTTGCTAAATTACAGACAATATTTGGTGAGATCACTGAAAAAAGTATTAATTTACATGTCGGAAAGTAAAGTAAACATCACAAATGATTGTCCAAGCAAAATGTTAAAATATTTGATGTATTTTAGGTTCTAAAATCTGAGATTATGTTAGAATAAATTAAAGGAAATTGAGGATAATAATTAATCAAAGTTATTTCTCATTATCAATAACTCGCATGAGAACAGCTGCTTTACTTTAATTGATTTTGGAGGCAGAATAGAGATTGGAGAGTTTCCATCGATTAGATGAGATATTTGAGCGTTTATTTTAGCAGAGCAAGCAGCCGCTGAGAGCTCACAAGAAAATCATTCATGTCTGTGAGATAAATATCTTCAGTCCAACTCGCTGCTTTGTGAAGGAAGCCAGTCTGAGCCAGCTTTCAGTTTCTAATGCTGTTTACATTCGCCTGGCTTCGGACTGTCTGTGTCTGTATTTACGAGGCTGAAGCTTCTGTTTTTAGTCTCATCCTCAGGCAGAAAAGACGGATCTGGAGGCCGAGGGTCCCGTTGACCAAACATGGTGAAACCTCGTCCTGCAGCTTCTCCTCTGCCAGCAGGCTTTTCACACACTGAACACACACCACCACAGTTTAATGTGAAAATGTGTCTGGTCGCATTCATTCTGGTCGACACTTTCTGCTAAATTTGGTTCTTCCTTGACACTATTCAAACGGCACGCAGCAGCAGAAGGAGAACTCCCAAATGAAATAAACATTAACCAAAATAGACGTAAACAAACGAGGGGAAAACCTGAGACATTCAGAGTTCATGCTGCAGTTGTAAGGCATCTAGGCCCATGGTAGCATTGTAGCACTTAACAATAGCTAAAGCTGTGGTAGCATATTAGCAGTTAGCATTGGCAGTTAGCACTAACATTATAGGCAAATCCGGCTGTATAGTCTCCTTGTGTGTGGTGAGTTTGTTAGTAGTATTGAAGTATTTTAGCAGTTAGCGGTTAGCATTAGCATCTAGCATTTGCACTAGCTAAATGGTAGCATCGGCACTGGTCACTACCTGGAGCATCTCTTAAACTGCCCTGGGTCAGTTGAACATGTCAGTGCTGTTTGGATTAGCAGCTAGCAGTTAGCTAAATGGTAGCATCAGCACTGGTCACTACCTGGAGCATCTCCTAAACGGGCCTGGGTCAGTTGAACGTGGCAGTGCTGGTTGAATTAGCAGTTAGCATTAGCCTTTAGCAGCTAGCTAAATGGTAGCATCGGCACTGGTCACTACCTGGAGCATCTCCTAAACAGGCCTGGGTCAGGGGAACGTGGCAGTGCTGGTTGGATTGTGTAGGAGCAGTGTGAACTGGCACTAGGGGGGGCGACTCTGGGACGCCAGAGTTCACCTCCTAGCCTCCTGGAGGTGTCGTGGGACTAAGAAGGAGAAACACCGTTGAAGGGAGGTTTCTACCTGATGACCCCCAGAGACGTGTTAGGAATCACTGCTCACTGGTATGAATAGAGACAGATTAGGGATCCTAGGTCCTTCATTGAGGATGAATCCTTTCTGTCTTCATAACTGGGATACTAGTGTGCATTTAAACCCAACCTATGCAGACAAAAGTGAGTTCCTCTGACACACCTGACCTCTCTCTCTACTCACTGCAAGCTTAGAGGAACCATGACTGTCAAAATTTTTTATCTTTATTGTCATGTAACTCTGGTTTTATGATGTATTAGGTGACAATATGGAGAAATGAGTCAAAAACACAGTCGGTGTAGGATTGCAGTAACAATAAATAAAAGGAACTGGCTTGTTTTCAGAAGCAGCTCATAGTATCAATCCACAATAAACAACACTCTAGAAAAACTTTTGTTGTTGTTTTTAACTATCTAAGAAGGTATTTCATATTTCTAGCTCATGTTTTACACATATCTTTATATATATTCATATTTAATGCTACAAAAACGTCAGGAATGAGCAGAAATTGTGTTAAAAATGTGACGATTTGAGAGCTAATGTATCCCCTGGGCCTATTTTTGAGGGTGTTTGTTTGTGTCTTCTCTGCGTTTACTCACAGTTTACTGTTGGGACGAAGGAAAAGAGTCGGCGAGGATGATTTCCCACAAAAGGCAGCAGAAGTTTACTGATCTGAAAAAAGCAGGAAACGGCCAACAATAAAGGTCAGACTCCTAATAATAAACATCTTTGTCACCCTTTGGTGGTTTGTCACTTTCAACCACATATCAGCTCCGTCATTAAATCACACTGGGCCTCGCGTCGAGCCAATAACAGAGGTGTCTCCTGTCTCCGCACCCTCTGGGATCCACATTAGAATAAAGCATGAATAATTTCTTTAGAGGGACGCTGCAGCAGCTGTAGGCCTTTCACATGAAAATGAGCATCGCCCACAGCCACAAACACACCGAGTTAGGCCCAGTTTCTCCCCCTCACTCTCAGCTTCGTCACTCTCAACACACCACCCCGCTCTTCTCAGTTTATTCGAGCTAAATTCTGCAAAAACCACAACCTCTGCAAGACGTAAATATCTCCTGAGACGTTCATTTTGGGCTCATTTGTTTCCTGCGAACTGAACTGAACTAAGCAAATGGAGTTTTATTACGATACAGGTTATGCAGCGTGTCTGAACCAGAGTTTATCTATTATTTTACTACTATTCCTTCATTTAACTCGACTGTAGAATGAGGAATCCAACATTTTCTACTTTATTTACACAGTCGAAGCTTTTGTGGTCTTCTTGCTATCTTTTATGCCATTTAAAAATGTAATAAGTACATATTGGAAGCACGTATTTGCTATGTTACATTTTACAGTTCTCATACTTACTTTAGAATATAGAGCAGATGATATTTTACACAGGGAATAGCTTCACTTTAACCCTCCAAACCCCAAAACCTGCCAGTGAGTTTGAAAAGCATGTTATATATTTTTTTAAACCACCAAAATTATACCATTCATGAGAGCAAGAAACTGTAAAAACAGAGATAATCATCACATTATTAAGCTTCCAGCAGTCCTTGTATTAATCATGTGTGGAAAAATAACCAAATCTAAGCTTAAAACTGTCGTTTTATCAAAATCTTTATTCTACATGACTTTAAAATAAACCAGATTCTGATAGACAACAAAAAAATCTGCACTCTTTAGCATAACCAATTAATTCTAGAAATTAACCAAAACTACAGCATTTGCACCAATCAGATTCTGTAAAATAATAAAAATTCTGCCCTCCTCAATGCAAATGTAAAGCCATCAGTGACTCGGCTGTGACCAACAGTCAGGTGACATAAAATCAGAAAGTTTTCAGCTGAACTGCAGGCTGTGTTTACGCCGAGCAGAGAGGAGATCAGTATGGAAACTAATTAATAATGTAAATAGTAAAATATCTGTAGTATGTAGAGGCATCATTCTATCTTTACAGCATTGTGTGGAACATTTTGTACATGTTAATTGCAGGTTTTTACATTTTTATAAAATAAATATTCAAAGAAATTAAACTTTCGCTTTCTTTTATATTATAATGTTTTTGCTGGCGTTTGTCTGTCTGTTAGCAAGATAACTTGAAAAGTTATGAACGGGTTTTAATGACATTTTCAGGAAATGTAGATAATGGGACAAGGAACAGATGATTACATGTTGGTGATGTTTTGGATTACCAAAAATGAGAAAATGCCGCTCGTGGAAATCACAATATGGGTGGAAATGAGCCGTTAGCGGCCTGAGCCTGCTCCTTTAAGAGTGGTGGCTTATGGGTAATGTAGTAGTAGTAGATGAAGAGAAGTGCGTTGTGTGTCTGTCCCGCCCGGCTGCCTGTTTTGATAGCGGCCCAGACGGCTTGTTACCAGCACAGAACCAGCTAACACAGTAGTTTACTGAGGTATACGCCACGGAGCTGAGAAGGTAACAGCTGCTTGGAGGAGGTCTGGCTCTCCGATGGCTTTTCTAGTTATTATTTATGTCAATATGTCATTCTAACTGTGTCATACAGCACAGAAGACATTTCTGAGTTCTCTCTACTTCCAGTCATATCTGTGCTGCTTCCATGGAGGTGCAGGACTTTATATTGTGGTGGAAAATTAGTGAGGAAAAACGAGACAGGAACAACAAAAAGAACAGAAATCACATAGATATTTTCTTCAAAACTAAACTCTAAATGTTCCGCCTCATAGAATTATTTGTCCACAAACTGAAACCACATAGGCTCTTTCACCAAACTGCTGCTGACAGCAAAGGACAGACCAAAACCTCACGGTGTGTGAAACTGGCTGTAGCTCAAGTTAGCATCACTTCCTTCTGCTGTTTCAGGAAGTGTCTTAAAGCAGACGACAGCAGCAACAAAGTTCGTGCCGACTTATTTTATGCTTCTCTACAGTAAACGCAACAATTTGTATTAAAAATAAGAAATGTATCATCAAAATCTTCACCCTAAAACCAACTTACAAGCTGTTAAATACATGAATCCCACAATATGTCCACAATCTTACGCTCTAAAAATACACCGATCCTCACACGCACAACCCTGAGTCAAGAGAAACTCAAATTCCGAGAAGCTCTAGTTGCATTTTTATTCACTGTGGGTTCATTTTTAATATAAAGTCCTGCACTTCTATGGAAGCAAAACAAGTATGAAGAAGTAGAGATAACTAATGTCTTTTGTGCAGTATGATACAGTTAGAAGGACAGAAACCACTAAAAATAAGAATGAAAGTTGATCATTTATCTTACAAAACTTGCAAGACAACATGCCTTTTTAAATCCACCGGTACATCCAGGCATTCAGAAGGTTCAAAATCACTCGTTAGGACATTTACCAGGGAGACAGTCGAGGCTCATTGATCTGTTTTATGCAGAGGAATAAAGTCAAAATACCTTACATGACTGGCAAACTAAAAATGAAAGTTAAACGTCTCTAACAACCACAAGAAACTAAAGAAGAAATGGCAAAAACCTCTCACTCTGTGCAGTTGGGGGATTTCTGGCCGCTGATTCAAAGCGAGCGTGCAGAGAGTGATGGAAGGTGGGTGGATTTTAACACTTAAACCACCTCCAGATGACACAAGGCTCTTTTGCGGTCAAACAGATGCAATAAGGAGACAAAAGAAACAACAAGGCATTTGAAGAGACTACGCTGAAAGCAGAAGTGAGCTCGCTGGGTCAGCTTGTAGTCTCTCTTGTAGCATTAGGGAAGTAATCGATGCTGACAGCGAAGAGAAACACGATCATCAGTTCGACAAGACTGAGACAAAACACCTGTAAGGTTCCCTTTTACGTACGTGGCAGCTTTTACCTTCATCCAACCCAAATATCTTTTTATTAGAAGAAGAGAATTTGGCTGCTGGGTGGTTAATAATCTCCTCCACTGTCTTAAAAATTAAAACCTGCTGTGAATGAAAACTCAGCATGTATGAAAAGCATGTACAGGTGTGTCATTACTGCCATAATATAACAATATTTCAACTATATTCACCAATAAATCAGAAGACAAGGGGCATGCGTGTCAGATTCACTTGCTACTACACTACAGGCATTGTGGGCCACCATGACAAAGTCTTCTGTGATGGTTAATGGATACCGGATTCAAAAAAAGCTGAAGTGTGTAGCCAAGCCCAAGACTCCAGACTAACTTTTCCACTTATATTACAATCTTGGAAGGTAAACACCTCGAAATAAACGGTTAAACAGCAGAAAAAGGGGAAACAAACGTTGGAAAACATGTAAATAGTGACTGAACATGACATTCTGGTTTGGTTCATTGAACTGTTTTTATACAGGTGACTGGAAAAGCTGATTTTAAATAGAGAAGTTAATGATGAACAGTTAAACGACTGATTTTAAGACAAAGGGCATACATAATAACACATATATGTCAGATAACGTGTTGTCGATTAAATGTATTCAGCTCTGTGTTGGCAAACAGAGAACACTGTGTGGGTTTAGCTAGTAAAGGGCCACCATGACAAAGTCTTCTGTGACAGTTAACCCTTTAAGACCTGAGCCTCAAAATGTCCACCTGGTCTTTTTTTCTTATTTTGATTACAAAAAGGTAATAAAATGTCCTGTGAGTGCTGGTGCCCATTTTTACAGAAGAAACTTTCAATATCTGGCAGTTATTTACGATTTACTGCCTATTATAAGAGTTACGGTAATTTTACGGTAATTTCATCCAATGCTATGGTTCCTGAGTTGTTACAGCAACCTGCATGACAAGCCCAGGACTCCAAATTAAATTTTCTACTTATATTATAATATTAGAAGGTAAACAACTCAAGATAAACAATTGGTTAAATTAAAACACAGCAGAAAACGGAGGCACAAACAGTGAAAAACATGTAAATAGTGACTAAAACATGACATTTCTATTAGTTTCATCCAATTGTTTTGTTACAAGTGACTGAAAAAGCTTCTCCCAATTACCTAAAATGATCACAGTCAGCTCAAATAATTTAAATCTGGTGATTTTGTAATAAATGTGAGAGGCCGAGCTGTCAGTAGGACTCTGGTGCACACTTTAAAAACCCTCTTTTTCAGGCGGTAATGGTCTGTTGCTTAATCTGCAGCCGAATTTGTCTGTGGAGTTAAAAGACAGCAGAACAACCACTATTTTATGACAGCCGATATGTGATTCAAGCATAAAATCAAAGGTTAAACTGCTTTAAAATCCACTTTCTTGGTTGGGAACCATTATGAAAGTGGCAGAATGTGTACAAGTGTTTGTGCAAACCAGTTGGTAACAAACCATTTAGTAAGTGTTTCCCTAATTTTACAGTCAAAGACGCCTCTTCTCCATCCCGGTTTGACCTGTTTGACATTATTCAATCAATAATAATGCACTGATATTCTGTGGTTTCTTTAGAAGACACCACAAGTGAAAGGAAATACTGTATAGTTTTGATCCACAAGCACTAAACCAAACCTTAATCTAGTATAAAATCTTGTTTGAAAACTTTCTCGGTCTTTAATTCTGCAGCCTGACACTCAAACTATTAGCGTTGTCTTACTGTGCTGTCCCTCTGACAGATTATTTTATGTATATGTGAATTTGTTTGTTGTGGTACAGGGAAGAGACATGACCTTATCTGCTGTGAGGAGATGAATCACCAGAATGAAAAACCTGAGTCACCTCAATAAAGTCACATGAAGATAACAGTAAGTGCAATAAAATTTTCAGTTGAGTGTGTTTAAATTGCTTTTGGAAGAGACACAATGACCATAAACGTACTGAAATTATGCCAAAAAGCTGCAGAATGACCTCAAAAAGCTGCAAAATTACCACAATAAGCTGCAAAATTACCTTAAAAATCTGCAAAATGACCTTAAAAAACTGCAGAATGACCTTAAAAAGACGTAGAATGACCTTAAAAAGCTGCAAAATGGCCACAAAAAGATACAAAATTACATTAAAAAGCTGCAAAATGACCACAGAAAGATGCAAAATTACCTTAAAAATATGCAAAATGACTTGAATAAAACACACAATGACCACAATAAGAAAAGGTCGCTGTGGCCTATGAAGTAAAATCAGTTAGACTTCTGTGTCTGTTTACAAAAGAGAAGGTTTTAAGAACAAAAGCAGTCAACCTCGCAGAAGAAAAGGTCATTTTCAGGCCAGTGACTGGGTCTGCA
>OMNN01101756.1:0-15828 GCA_900302755.1 Chromis chromis
TAGTTAGAATGACACTAGTGGAAACGGTCCTGCTGTTTATTTGGATTTGTTAAGTTTACACTCCAGCACTTCCTGCCAAAATTGTTTTAGATAGCATCATGTTTGCCAAAATCATTGATTCCTCACTTTCAAATGCTTTTCTTTTGTAAAAGTGATCATATGTTATAAAAATATGGCAGCTTTATTTGGCATCCACTTAATATGTACATCCAAATTTAATACAGCAGATTTGCATGTGTTTCTACATTCAGCCGTATGTGTATGCAGATCTGTTTCACACACCAGAAAACATGGCGGCGACCTCTTAATACCAGAAAAGGAGCTGCTTTGGTTGTTGTGTTTGGCTGGACAACAGGAAAAAGTCAAGAATGACGAAATTTGATGACAACGTTTGTGTCATGCTGACCCTTGCGGACTCACAGATGCAAATAAAATGACTCGACCTTGTAAAAAATGTCACTTTGGCTGCAAGTCTGACAAATCACTTTGACCAAAATCTATTTATGAACATCTTTCTAACATTTACAACTGCAGACAAGATGTATTAAAACATTTTATGAATAATCTGTCAACATTTATAAGCCCATACTCGATTATTTATGAGAAAGTGGCAAATCAATTTGAATTTATTCAACATTAAGCAACATTTATATGTTTTTATCACCACACAGAAAGGATCAACACAAGCAAAGTCATTTCTGACAACCCTGACTGTGTTCTCATTAATGCTTACCGCTAAATATTTACAGTCGCAGAGACTTTTCATAAAGGGCCCTGTTCGAATGCAGCACTCATTATTTGCTATACATCGGTTTAAAAAAAAAGAAAAAAAGCCACATGTGTTATAGTTTCACTTTCAAAGTCAAATATCACCCACTACTGTGATCACAAACATTCCTGTTAAATGCTTGTTTGTGCCGCATCAAAGGTTCAGTGCCGGTTTAAAAAAAAAAAAGTTTTAAAAAATAAACTTTTAGCTCCTCTTCCATGGTAAAGAACAAAAAAACTGGCTTTGAAGATACATTTCCTTCCTTGGTTTATTTAGAAGTAAAGTAAGTTACTCTTTTTTTTTTAAACTATACCTTTCAACACGTTGAATGTGGAGGCAGAAACAAAGAGCCGAAGTGATGAAAGAATGAGACACTGAGAAGGAGAAAAAAGAAGGCAGACGCCAGCTAACAGGATAGTTGTCACTGTAGCACAGCTGCTTATGGGTAATGACACTGATATATTCATGATAATCCATGTATACGTGTATAGATCCTGCTGAATCGATGCAGACGAAGTAACCACAAAATATCTGCGTGAGAAATTCCTGCGGCTGAACATTTTGCCGGTTGAATATTAATGATTCCTGTATCTATACGATGAAACGGAGCACGTGCGCATGTTAATATGCGGTTGTGGGGACCAAGTATTAGCAGTGGATTACAGGTGACTAGCAGGGCTTTTGAATCTCTTTCCTGTGATACCCCTTTGAATGTGTTCGCTCCCTTTGAAGTGATGTCAGTTTTAAAATATCTCAGCCCTTTTATGTTTAACCACGGGTGTTTGCATTCAAGAATTCTTCTTTTTTTTTTGGCGGGAGGGAGGAGATGAAAGCATCACAACAGTCAGCATCCATCAAAGAGCGCAAAAGTCTGGTGAAAAGTCCTGCAACATAACGAAGCATGACTTGTTAAAACGCAAAAATGAGCCTGTTGTTTCCGTCTGCGCCGGGTGATTGGGGTGCAGCAGCGGGTTAAAAAGTTGAATGACAGGCGGATCCTGACAGAGCTCGCCTGCTCGCCGCTCTGCCGCTGAATTTGATCGACTGATTGTGTGTTTTGCAGCCGTAATGAGCTTTACAGTATGTGCGTAATGTGCCAGGAGCTGATTCGTATGCTGGATGAGCTAGCTAATTGTTCACAGTGCACATCCCCCCTCATGTCCCATGGCTCCTCTGATTTGGATTCATTTAGCCTTTATTTTACCTCATTATACAGGCCTCCGTGTTATTGCCAGGTTGTATGTGAGGTGTTTTGTATTGTTGAAACTGACTCGACTAATTTGATTTTTAAAATTTTTTTTAAAAATCACCTTGCATCTCTCTTCTTAAATACAGAGGAGGAAGGTGCAAATTTAAACTGAAAGCGGAGTGTTTATTTCTTCTTCTGTTCTGTGATCAACTCAATACAAAAAAATAAATCCCATCTCGCCATGTCATTTTATTTTATTGCTTTCAACAACAAGTCACAAAAAAAATTACTCCTTTTATTAATTCTTCATATTGCAACAAAAAGCAAAACTCCCCAGCTGAACTTTGCAAGCGAACTGTGCCTCCTTCAACCTTGTGCACAAAATCGAACGTGAAGAGCAGTAGTGGGGGCCACGAGGAGTTAAAGCCGGGCTCACAGCGAAGAGCGGCAAGGCTAGGAAGAGAGGATGTAGAGCTGCAGTTCAGTAGGTTTGTAAGCCGAAGGATGAAAATGTTCTCTGATGCTGATCCTGCGGTTGCTCTGGATCCCAAACACCAGCACAGAGAACTGACAAAAGCGGGTATTTACACTGGCATTCCAGTGGCACTCTCTTCCCAAAACAAACAATGCCCTATGCATAGCTTCAGTCTTTATGGAAAACACACTATCACCAGTGTGTTCGGCAAAGATTCCCCTAAATATCGTTTTTTCCTGGTCACCAGAAGTCTGTGCTGCATTAGCAGTATATGGCTGAACCTGAGATAGGAAAGTTTGTATTTAAATTTGAAAGAACAGGAAACTCCTGAGTGATGATTCATGACTGCTGGGGAGTTTCCACCACTGTGACTGTGCTATCAGCCCACGGAAACCTTCAGATGCTTTCTGCAGAGATTTCACAGAATTTTCCTTGTTAATCATCATATTCGATTCATCTTTATCTCGCGCAGTGTGACTGCCTGAGCGAAAAGTGCATGTGTTTGACTGTGTGTTGATGCTCTGCAGCCTGGCATCTACCGTTGTGTGGGCAACTCTCCCCTGAGGATAGAACCCCACAAAGCAAGTAATGGCACTAAGCATGCAGATAGGGGACTTATTTAGACTGAGAGGCATCTCTAATCTTATGAGGTGTCAGCAGTGTTGTGCCACAGCTAAGCTGACTCTTTCTCTTTATTTCCTCAATGATCATCATCTCTTCTGTGTTCATCGCCTCCCCCGGCAAGATCCACTGTGCAGCATCTTACATTCACATTTTATTATTATAGGTAGTGGTAGTAGTGATAGCTGCTGGATTGTTGCTGTTATAGCAGTTGTTGTGTCAGAAATGTGAGTTTATTATTATTTATATGGACTGTGGAAGGTTATGACAAACACTGGAGCTACATATCAGACCTCATTGGACTTTTGGTTCTGGTGAAATGTGTCTGTCAAAATAAGAGTCTAAAATTGAATTGAACTGAATGTCTCATCTTAACTGTAATCTTGTTTACAGCACTTACAGCACCAAATGATGCCAATTTAACCTAACTTCCCGTATGACTTGTACAGCATTTAACATTGGAGAACTGTGACTTGATTGTCAAACAACAAAATTAATTTGGTGGAAAACAGTTTTAGATTTTATAAAATAGGATATGTGCCCATTTCAGTGTGCTACAAGCAGTCGATGAAAGTATATTTTGAGTTGTGTGTGCCCTCCTTGAGGATTTCACATTTTTCCTTCTATACACTATCCAGTTACTCTCCAGACTAGATTTAAAAAAAACAAAACAAACTATAATATGCATCTAACCAGGGTTTTTCCTGGTTCAGAGTGGACCTCTGGGGCGTGACTATGCAGGACGGCATGATGAGTCTGAGTCTGAGTCAAGAATGAGTCTGTGTGACCTTATTTGACAGAAATCTGTGCATTTTCTGGCTATTTCTGACCGTTTGGTAAACAAAAATGCAGATGATGCTTGCGTAAATAAAATTTCCAAGTAAGAAAACTGGTTTAACATAAATATTCTCAATTCTTATTATATTGGCCCTAAGGAGCTTCTTGTGGCACTAAGTACAACCTCTTTTAGGGGTTACTAAAATTACTCTTTGCCAGAAAAATCCTGATAACCCATACAGACTAGGGTATTAAATTTCTCCACACTGTGTAAAGCAGTTGTTTTAGCTGTAGATTTCTTAAAATGGGGTCTAATAGTCTTGGTTATATTACTTTTTACGGCAAAATTTGCACATCTAGCAAACATAAGCAACATTAGTTCTGTTAGAGTCAAGTTTCAGGCAACCTGATGAATATTCGCTCTTTCTTTAGTTCTGTATTTGTCTTCACAAGCTCTGGAAGAAACTATTCACTCTTTAGCTGCTAAATGCTCCACTATGTTCATTTTCTAACTTTGTCTGACGATTGTGTGTTGCTTTGGTAGGTCAGTAACGGTGCTTTTTTCACTGAAAAGAGCTGCCTAATACAGCAACAGTGAAGTTAAACCGTAAACAATGAGCTGAAAGACAGTAAAGCTGAGGGGTGCTGCAGCTTCAGGTGATCATTCTCTGTAGGCTCATCACTAGAGGCAGCAGGATACATTATTTATTTAACTTAATGTCAGTGAATTTATGTTGCAGATGAATACACACGGAAGCAGTGACAGATTTACATCTTCTTTATCTGGGGTGAGAAGTGCAGGCAGACACGAACAAATGTTGTGTGATATGATCGTATTAGTGTATTCACCGGCTTTAAGGTACAGACACAGTGTGCTGTAAAACTGCACAGATGCAAGGAGCGCCTGTGAATACATGTGAGCCTATATCACGGACTCTGGCTTGTGTGGCATGCACTTGATTGGTGGGAGGTCTTTGATGTTGTGCCGCCAGATCTGAAACTCTGATCTGGTGCATGACAGAGATGGCATTACTGCATCGGGAGATTTGGCGTACACACAACATAACGCTTCTTCTCGAATCCGCACGGCATCACAGCCACATGTTTCCCCTGTCATATTCTCTTCATGCTCTCAAATCAAATGGATTCATTCCCATTAGAATAAGCCGCAAACATTCCGTTTAAATTGACAGAACAATGCATGCTAATGGTGCCGGAGCTGCGGTCACACAATGTATTCCCGAAGTAGTTACAGAGGTGTCTTAGCTGCTTCTGAGGAAGATGTGGAAAAGCCATTACAACTTAAACTGTGTAAATTGCTGCAACCAAATGTGACCACCTTAAGTCATGTGGGTGGTACACTAACAACGGAGTCAAACTCGCCTGAAATAGAAACACAGGCAAACACAGCTCTGCATATAAATTAGTTTATGCTGCTGCATTATATTGTTCATTTGTTTACACTGGGCGCCGACGGGGGCAACGCAAAGATTAAAGAGGTAACTTTAACCTATAGAAGCTGGAAACAGTGATGACAGAAAAATCAGAGAACAAGAGCGAAAAAAGCGACAAAGGCAGCAGAGGGTATGAGGATTTAGAAACTGTTTGATTGATCATAAAGGTGCGGATATTCCCCCCTAACAAGCTTAGCAAGCCGAGCCTCAGAAGGGTTTCTTTTGAAAGTGATGACCAACTGTTGTTAGCCCACAGATACACACAAAGACAATGCAGCCAGATAGAGATACAATACAAACACTTTCAGACAGTTTCACTTTGGGAACTGCTTAGCAAAGTTTATTTCCGTCAAAGCCAAAGTCTCCGCACAGTATGGAGCCAGTTGTACTGCTGATGTGTTCGCAGCAGTAGCAGAGCCTTAACGGGTCAGGATAACCGAATTCTCATCTGATATCTGACTTTGAAACTTTTCCCTTCACTCAATAACAGTGGAAGTTAGTAGTAGATGGTTTGTCTCGCTCACAGAAACATTCAAAAGCTGTCAGATTTCCGAGAGAAAACTGTCGACACCAAGTTGTCTGGACTTTCTGGAGCAAAGAACCTTTTGGTGTTTTCCAGCCCAGCATCCCTGGTAATTACATTAAGATGGGACTAATCCACAACTGACAATTCACGATCAACTTTTAACTTCAGTGCAGGGTGTCTTTTATCTGGCGAGACAGATTGCAGAGGGCTTAGAAAGTGGATTAAATGCTAGATCCATGCAGCAGGTTGGAGTTTGCATCTGATCAGAGACCTTTTTTATTAATAATAATCCTTGTTGCAGTCGCCCAACCTTAAGCACACATTAACCATCGTTTATTTGCTACAGCCAAGGTATTTTGTCTCATTTTTAAAACATGTTGCAGAAACAGCCACTGAATGTTCCTGATGTGGATATTTCAAAATCTTTACAATTACAGCACAAAATGATGTTTTTGTAACTTGGTTGAAGCAGCAGATTTATGGCTCTTAAATAGGGAAACATCAGATTTGATTATCATCGCATATAACCTGTATAGTGATTCAAGACAGAGGAGCACAACCACGTTTTATTCACTCAAACTGTCATAGAAACAGAGTCAGATGAATACGTTTATTGACTGGGTGGCACAATCACAGGAGGAAGGACTGGCGCTCACCTGCCAATCACGACGCCGTCTATATGTAGTTGCCATGTCTCCCTGTTTGTCTGCAAATATTCTCAGCAGGTCGCAGCATATCCACTGTAGAAGCAGCAAGTCAAACAAATGAACTTGGACAAGTTTGTTTGCTTTTGACTCACTTCTAGATATGCTCTCCCTTTGATCACATGGGTTCCTTGCTTGTTTCCTCCCACATTCAACAAACATACAATCACGAGGATCGGAGACTAAATTGCTCCGACGGTACGAATGTGAATGTGGACCCCAGCAAGCCTCGCAGCCACTGAGGCTAATTGGAATCCAAATATAGAATAATAAACCTGCGCTTTTGCCCACACTACTGGTCGTCATGGTTATACCTCCTTGGGGACGAGTCTGAATGCCGACACCAGTCAGACTCGTAGCGGAGCTGTGTTTTTTTTGCTTTTTTCTGATTTTTTTGTTTTTTTCTTGATGTGTTTGCATGTGTGTTTCTGGCCTGTCAGTGCGGCGCATCAGCAGTCGTAACAGGCGGTCCCTGTGGAGGGCAGACTGACAGGGAGGTAATGATCAAAGAGGCCGTTTCCTGTGTTTCATGTTGGGTTCAGAGAGAGACACATCTGTACTGCCAGCGCCTCTGCTTTTTTTAATGGGCTCAGGTTGCAGAAAGCTCATCTCTGCACCACACACATGTGCATGCACAAACTTTTGTCATTTTCCAGACTCCTCACATTAACAGCTACATTTCTCAGAGTTGGCCTTGCTCTCCCCAGTGCCACACTCCCTCCCTTTTAATAAATCGCTGAACTCTCGCCGCCTGCATGCTGACTCTCAGTCATCTCGAACTGTCATCTGAACTGTATCGCACATCCATAAAATATTAACCTGAAGGGGAAACACAGCCAAAGCCACCCAGTCTGCCTCCAGTTTGACCCCCACTCCGCCTCCCCAAGTAAGCAGGACTATCTCTCTGACTCAGGTGCCAGGCCGCTCACAGATATCTTACCCTCAATCTTGTGTCCACAGTTGCCAGTGGCTGTGTGGACGGGTTTGTACTCCGCTCTGCTCTGTTCAGGCTGCCAGTTTCTGTTTAATCAATTGAAGCAATTCAGATTGTATTTGAAGGAGGCCAAATCTCATCTCAGGTTGGATGTTGTTGGAAATGAAGTGCATCCTTGAGGATGGGTGTAAAAACAGCTTCACTTTATCTGGAAGATTAAAACTTCAGGGTCACCGTAATCTGTCTTAATGAAACTGTCAAGTAATCCGAGAATCTGTAAACTCTGGTGTGTCACACGGGTGTTGTGGGGCACCTGCTCGTGCGCATGAGTGTGTGTTTTAGCTGGTTGAATTTATACACGATTTTCAAATTACTGATTGGCAGACTAGAGGGTTATGTGATTGCTATGAGAGGTAAATTAAATAGCAATTAACCAATGTTAAGGTAATTGCGTAGCCAATCAAATAAAACTCAAAGCAGGTAGGGAAAGCATGGAGAGCTGATTTAATCATCTATAAGAACTACTCCTATGCACTCAGGTTTGATCTCTTAACACTCTTAATTTTGTAGGAATTTTTTTTTCTTTCAGATTTATTTGTACAAAGGATTGTATTTATTTGTAGTATTCATAGCTGTACTGGCCTTGGCAGTGGTCAGGAAGGATGTAAGCCTTTGTAAGTCTTTTTTTGCAACCCTGTCTCACAAAATGATGATGTCCCCATACAACTAAAACGCCTTTTCAATAACCTTTTGAGTGAAACATGTTTTCTCCTGGGTTACATCCATTTGTGATGTATCCAAGAATGCATTTCTAAACAGCATATCTTTGCTGTCGCTCTTTGTTGGCCGACTAGTCGTATACTAGATGGAGCAGAAAATGGAGGAGAAGCTGCAAACATGTTGTGAAAAGCTGGATTTTAACGTTAAACCATTTTCCTAAACCTCACCAAATGATACCTAAATCTAATCAAACAGCAAGTCACAAATTAAAGTTAAGTCTGAGAATAATCATACTAACCGATTCAGTAGAAGAAAACTGGATTTCTTAGTTGGCTCATGAAGATGTTTTGGGAGTCCCAGAAGTGTGAATGTCTGTGGAACTTCTAAGTCAGTGATGATTCAAGATGTTATGGTGGTGAAAATGTGAAAGACTGCATTATAAGTAGCTGATAATTGGTGTCATAGACCCCCCTCCTATGTTTAGAGTTGGCTTTTCCAGGTTAACATAGATGGCTGCCGTCACTCCTCCCTCAAACCATCTGTCTTTTCTGTCCAGAATGTGAACATCTCGAGTTTTACATGAGATGCAAACCCAGTCTCTTGCTGACATATGCCTGCATTCTTCTTATGCAGACTTTTTCAAACTTGGAAGTCTTTCCTACTACGTCATAGTCTTACCTTTTGGGGAGAAAATGTTTCTTTCAAAGCGTAAATAAGAATGCAGTTTAGTATATATCTATGTGAGACAGTGTTGTTTCTTGAGACAGACATCCTTTTAAATGAGTTTTACAAGTGATAATTACCGCAAACCTCAGTCTGAACCTTTCCCTTACACATACAGTAATTATACAAACACGCTATTCCATCTTTTCTTTTCACTGACCTTTGTCAAAAAGCTGCACTGGAAACAATGCTCTCCTACATCTTACGCAAACTCCTTATCAGGTAGACGTGAGATTAAAAATAGGTCACACAGTTGTTGAATCATGCTCGATGTCATTCATTAGACATAGCATATCGACCGTAGTTGAGCCCCTTTAACATGCAGTTTCTTAAAAATCTCCTTTTTTAAGGTTGTAAAAATACATTTATTACATATTATCAGACAGTGTATGATCTTCATTGAAGCTGCATGATGTTTTATATAGTGTCTATGTATTTTCTGTTTTTTTTTTCCAGTAGTTGCTTTTTCTTGCATATGTGCTTTGTATTAGCATTTTTATATTTTGTATTTATTTTCCTGTCTTTCACTTGCAGTTAGCAGGTTCTGCATGTATGCCATATTCCTGTGTGTACAGACTGAGCACTATTTATTAGATCAAATGCACTGTTGGTGTGACTTTAGTAGCAGAGAAAAAAAGAAGATACACTTTTTTCAAAAATACAAGAAAATTCAAATTCTGGATCTTCTCAGCACCTCTTTTTAGACATTTCTCCAAAAATCCAGCATGACATGCAGTAATTGTTACAGTATCCTCAGAAATGCTGGAATCCCCACTCATGCTATGAGTGTTTTTGCTGCATAGCGTGAATTTTTCTTCGCTCTCCCAGCACTGGAATAGTGGGATTTAAGAGGTTAGATAGTTCAAGCATCAAGCATGGTTTGATCATTGGCTAGACATGGATCTAGTTGGTCTCCTTCCATTTTCAGTGGATGCCTTCCAGAGTTAAAAATCGTGAGGATAAAACCAAGCACACAAGATGTACCAGAGTCTGTGCAAGACTAATTACTTTACTCAGTTTGCATTTGACCTCAGTTTTTCTCTGTTGCCTCCAAATGTTTTATTATCACAGCTGATATAGTTAATGTCCCCTGCAGACTGTGGGATGATAGCCATTGGAGTTCATTATACTGAATGTCACACTGTGTGAAATGGATCTTATATAAGACTTTAGATTGGACTGAATTATCAGTTTAGAGGCATTTTACATGATGCAATGGATGTATAATGCATTTTAGTGCTTTAGAACAATGTAAATATGAAAAACCAATCCAGAGAAGATAAGGCAGCATGGCAATTCAGATTTTACAAAGTGTGTTGAAGGTAAATATTTTTTAGTTTTAGTGGCAGCCCTGCACCGGCTCACCAGAAAAATATATCTACAATTTTATTTACATTTACTCAAACCTGCAGTTGGACTCAGCCTGTCTCGCTCTTCCAGAAAGTGCTTGTCAACAAACACCAGTGAACTCAAGGTTGACCCTTTTTTACACTCTCAAGGCTGGCAGCTGATCCCACTGAAAAACCAACTGAATCTCTGAAAGGTGGAGAAGGGGGGGTGGGGGAAGAGATGCGTGGCTGGCAAGCATGGAAAGCTTCAAATGATTGATAGCCATTTGTTTTGCCTGCTTAATACAACATAAACTCTCCAGCGATTCATCACCGGAGTGAGGGTTTTTCACGGTGCCTCTGCAAAGCCCACTAAAAATAATTCATTTTCTGCGAGCTACGAGCCAGGCACTAATGTTAAATATTCATGCGGGTCCAGTCTAAATGATGTGGCCATTGGCACACAGTTAGAGCACACTCTGTGGAAGGGAGGAAATGTCAAGCTGTGAATAAATGAAAGCAGTGAAGCCGTATATTACCCTGCCATTGTGAATTTACTATAGTTGCCATTTTGTCCGGCCACTTCAAATGGATCTCTTTTATAATCAATACACTCAGTAAAACATCGAACATATTGCCATGTTGGCAAAAACCTGCGCTCGTTCTGTTTGCTCATCCCGTATTCACTGTTTGTGTTTGTTGCCTAATTTGTGCCTCATGAATGTTAACAGAGGACTTTGTGCTATTTCTGTTGCAATCATCAGCGTGTTCGGCACTATCAAAGCAACTAAGTTGACTCTCTTCAAGGATGTCGATGGACTTCGAGCTGCTCTTGTCACACGAGATCGATATAGCTTGTGCCCGTGCAGCTGTTATGGTTTGATTCGTATTGACTGCCACATCAGTCAGCTGCATTCATTTTCTGAGATGTTTTCGCTGCGCGGTGTGCCGATATGGAGACGATGTTGTCATGGTTGCACAGAAATTGTTTTGAGACGTTATAGGTCATCTTCTGCCATGATATCAGTAAGCACAGTGGAGGGAAAGGGCAAAATATAATAGAACTTACTGGGTTGAGTATCCATTTAGAGGAACTCAAATAGAGAGCATAATGTCCGCTGTGCATCATTTGGATGGAATAGGAAATGCTAAATGGCCTCATATTGACAGACACACTCTACCAGTATTCATTTTTATCACATGCACACACATCCACACATGCGCTCACACTCACACATTTCTTCCTGCAGTCTCTGACTAATGAGGCCTGGGGCTGGAGATGGTTCCATCAAGGAACTTCCCCCTCTCTCTCTCTCTCTCAAACACGCACCTGATTGATAGCAGTGATTTGACTGAGAAAAGGGAAATGGGAAATTGAAAAATGGTGGAAGAAGATTGGAAACAACGTGCTGATTATAAACTCTGTGAGGAAACAAAAGGCCTTCCTTCTGCCTTTTCTCTTAGCTCTGAGGTAGCAGGTGTGTGTCTGACAGGTGCCTGATTGAGGCGCACAAAAGACATTACAACTGCAAACAAATGGACGTGTTTAGCGTCCCCGGATGCAGTTAACGTTTTGGTCTGATAGAAGTGATTATGAGTATATGAGCAGAGGCAGCCAGAGAATGGGCACAGGTGTTTGGGAGAGTGGAGCAGGAAAGCAGCCATGTTATTGTTGTGATGATAATAATCCATCTATACAATTAATGGTATGTCATCACCAAGGTCATCAGCCTTGGGGGATGTATTTAATATGTCTCATATTATAATAATAGAGTGTTTCTCTGCTGGAGACAGATACACAGGAGGTGTGAGACCACACAGATTCATCATTATGAAAAAAAAAAGGGGGGGTGAGTGTAAAAATCATTGCGTTCCAAATTCACTGATTTACAAAATAACCTCAATTACCTCGATGCCATCGCCATTTATTTTGGTCTTTTTATGTTTATGTTCTCATGTTTCAGGATAAAAAACAATCCCACTTTTATAACAGTGGCATAAATTAGTCGCTAGCTCCTTGTGAAAAGGCTTTGTGTATTCCATAAATGAGGGAGCGTCTTGGCCAAGGCCCAGGTGGTTTAATATTCTCTGAGAGCTTCCAGACAGTGAGTGGTGGTGCAGCAGCTGTCTCTTGACCCTGCTAGACCCCCACTTACCCCTCTGACCACCTCCTTTCCACTGGGCAGGCTGTGGCGATGACAAGCCTGTCAGAAGCTTCTCCTAATGTCCTAATTACCCCTCACACACACATACATACAGGGGCACTCACTGCAGATGTACACACATTCCCAGTGTGAGTAAGCAGATATGCTGGCAGACAGGCTAAAAAGCACACCCTCATATCCACGGCATCGCCTCTGTGAACATTGCTCATGTGAAATTTTTCCTGGCAAGAGACCACACTATAGGTGAGGCATTACTGTGTCACCAGAATAGCAAAGATTCCTCCCTCCAGACTCTTTGGGGGCTTTGATTCGAAACGTTGTGCGCGCGTTTTGATCCGGGCTGAATCAGAGCGTTGGTTTCTCTCCTGTGGTAACAAAGGCAGCACTCCTGCCGCAACTTTCTTTTAAAAAACCAAGACCGGGCTAAAAGAGGTTTCTGCTGCCTCTGAGGGGGGAAAAACACAAAAAGTTGCAGCGTCACCCGAAATAGACAATCTGAATGAGATGTGATGTGTCACTTTGCCAGAGGTTAAGCTTTGCCTTGGCTTTAAGCAGGAATCTCTTCCCTGCTGCATGGTTTTTGGGTGCAGAGCACATTGCTGCTGCTGCTGCTCTTAAGTCCATGCTCAGTCAACCAGTCTTGTTAACATAACAGAGTGGATCATAGTCCCTGGTAGGAGAAGAAAATCATTGTACCTCCCAGCAAAAGCAGTTGCTTGGTGATTTATAGACCTTTGTAGTTACTGCATTTGTCACAATCAGCACGACTTAATCGTATGCTACTGTAACGCTCTTCCTTATGTTGATGTGACACGTCCTGCCAATTGAAATGGTGTTGTCAGATTACCTTTTTGATAGATGTGCCGCCATAATCTCAAGCAACTGCTGCCTTGTTTTTTATTTCACTTTTATTTCTCGCTGTTTTATTTGTGTAACAGGGAGAGCTGGGTGCCTATCATGTGAGGCTGTGTGCAACAGCAGCCTGGCATCTACAGTCGTCAGAAATGTGTTAACGCTCCCTTTTTTCTTGACACGACTGTGAGAGATGAACACTACCTGAGCTGTGCAGAGTTGTCATTTAAGTGGCTGGTTGCTGGTTGTTTTTTTTTCTTTCTCTTTTGCATTTTTTCTTGTCAGCTGCAGAGACATTTTTATGTGCATTGTGAATGACAGGACCCAGTCTGGTACACAGCAAGACTACACACCTTCTTTTTGTTTTCAAAGGCGTTTATAATGTTGACATATCTTAATTTTAGTCTTTTTATTCACAAAAGCACCAATCTTTTGCTATTTATGTGCAATCGTAGATACCCATAGCACTTTGCTAAAAGGAGACAGGGCACCAAATTCAATATATCAGCTTTTTATCTGCCAGCATTTCTGAAGGATTACCCCTTAATCTCCTAACGTAAAAGCTCTCCTCAGCTACATGTGTCCTCCTGGCTTGCACGCACATTCAAGCCATAGATTGGGGCGTTTACAAAGCATATCCCATTAACAGAGAGCAATTACTTACCTCTTTAGGGGATATTTTTAAAAAATCTCCCTTTTTTATTTGTTACAGTTTATCAAGCAGAAACTTTGCATCTCCTGTAAGCCTACCTGATTAATATGTCTCAGTCGACTCTGGGGAGAATTAATCGGAATATTCCCAGTTGTGTTTACAGGTGAGCGTTTTTCTGATATCTCACCGGCTGGTCGGGCTGGATTAAGCTGCACCTGGGAGCTGATAATAAAAGAAGTGGGTCAAGTGTGTAAAGAAAATGTAACTGAATTAGTGCCGCTATTTCTAGAAAAAAAAGGCAGAAAACATAGATTTTTTTTTCAGCGTAACAAGATCACACCAACCTTCAGAGGTTGTATAAATGCATGTATAAGTATGTTGTATTGCAGGTTCGAGCTTTTAGTCATGCAGTCTTCATTGGTGGATGGAGTTTGCTCAGTTGTCATGGAGTTCAACAGATAATATGATTTCACCCAAATCACTTTAAAGACTTCTCATCTGTTTTATTTCAAATAACTCCAACTCAAGGCCCATTTAGTGGCTTTTTTCTAGGGTTTAACAATCAATTAATGACTGTTTTCATTACAGATTAATTAATGGTTGCAGCATTTACTTGCCTAATCAATTAAATGATGGATTTGTGTTTATAATAACTGGAATGATTAGTTTTTAAATGTATTTTTTGGGTGTGTTGCTCTGACTTTGACAGTCTCGAGGTTCTTCAGTATCAAACTGTGAACATGGCGGATATGTGGTACACAACTAAGCCATTATCATTTAATAGAGCCATAATTTCAGCTCAGTTGCTCAATTGTCATGAGGACTGATATTTCGTAACACAACCATTGCATGTACTAATGAATGCTGGATGAATGATATGGCTGAAAGCTCTGAAAATTTTTTTATTAGGTGGACCATGAGCTGGGATTGTTCTGTCAAATCTGCAGCACTATTTCAAAGCAAAGTAAAGGCCATTTATGCAAGGTATCTGTAGGAAATATATGAGCTGTTTAATGTGGATTTGAAAATGATTATGCCTGACAACAAAGACTAGCGTCATGTGTTGGACACAGTTTTTCCTCTTCCTTTTCTTTTCTTTTTTCGATGAAAGCTGAAACTTTTTGATCTCTTTCTTTTGTGAAAATCCTGACCTCAAAAGTCGTCCCTGTTTATTGGGTCCACTCTGCAGGAGCTCGCTTCTCCATCCGATTTCCTTGAAGAGAAAAAGTTTGAAGCTCACCTCTGATCCTTCTAATTAAATGAAAACACAGTGGGCTACCCGCAGTAAGACAGCTTTCTCCACACACACACACACACACGCACACACACACACACACAGACGCAGACACGCAGTCACGCAGTCACGAAGGTAACCGATGTGGGTGTCTCTATGGGGAACTACACAGAGCTCCAGCATCCAGCTCTGTTGTGTCCTCTTATGCAGTGCGATCACACACTAGGTTGACATGCAACACGCTGCAGATCATGAGCATAAATAAGCAAGGGAATGTTTTACCTGAAAGGAAGAACATTAATTCAAAGGCATCACACTAGTACTGAGAAGAAATGTTGCCTCATTAGTGTTACCCCACTGCTTTTACTGAGCAGGAGAGAGAGAGAGAGAGAGAGAGAGAGAGAGAGAGAGAGAGAGAGAGAGAGACGCGGCTTTCATCAGCTGTGCTACAGTGCCGTGTTTGCGTGAATTTGAGCTTTGCAATCCAGTAATGAACAAGAATTTGTGCCCCCCGCAGTTTTCTTAATGCCCCCCCAATGCATTTTGTCTGGCGCCGACTCTGCGTCTGACTGCTGTAGAAGCTCGGCTACCTCGCATTTCGTTTGTAGCCCTGTCGATTTAGCCTACTTGACTTGCATAGCCACAAGCTAGGCTACTGTCATTCTCGTTGCTTGTGTTCGTAACAAACTGGCGGATTAGTGCATC